>CM040243.1:8700014-8810798 GCA_022545495.1 Chrysanthemum lavandulifolium
TAGTTTCGAACTAAATGCCTATAAAGAGCGTGTTGCTATTTATGAACAACGTGCAAAATTTGAGTTGACCACTCGTGAGCGGGAAATGGATGACCAAGTGCGTACAAGCATTAGAAAAAGTAATTTTAGAGAAGAAGTATTAAAACAAGAGTTAAATTCCTTGCAAGAAAAGCTTTCTAAAGCGCTAAGCAAAAACAAGAACTTCAAGAAAATGTGAAAATGCTTAAGCAAGAATTTAATGCAAAGGAATCAAAACTCTTGAAAGATTTTTCTAATCGAAAACTTTGAAAACAAACTTGAAAACAAGTTGTACATACAAGGAACACCATTCAGATTGCTCACATGATCACTAAGCATAGAGTCTTAGCGATAAGCACAGCATTCCCTTATTGAGGAACCAAATCCAGAGGTCATTAAAAGGCTAGAAATGCTCACAAGGTTCTTTATGATGGCAATGAAATCCTTAAACCTAGGCGAAACCTAGTTGCGTTGAGTGCACCGAGGAAGATAAGAAATCGATGAAGTCACTAGGAAAAGATGAACAAGAAATTAGATGATCCTAAATGTAAAGAGAAGAAAATAAAGATCACACCCATGATTACAAGAAGGAAAAGTGGATTTCATTGAACAAGTTCAAGCCTCGAGACATTGTTGACTCCCGAACAAGTTTTTGGAAAATGGATTTAGATAAGCGTAAAGTCGAAAATATAGTTGAAACAAACCCTCCCTTAGGAAAATGCCTAGAGCATTGTGTATCCTCCTAATACACCAATGCATCTAGTTCCTAGAACTATTGCTACTAAAAGCAAGATCTTAATCGGTCAATATGTTATTTTCAACTATTTGTTGATTTTGAGAAAACTTGTAAGAAAAGGATCACACCCATGGGATAACGAGAAGGGAAAGGGGTTTGAAAAACAAAAGAATGCTATCTAAGCGAGGTCATGCCTTTCTTTAAACTCCTAAAGATCACTTTGAGAGTCTTAAAAGGGGATGATCTTGATATTAAGGAAATGGAAAAGGAATTTGATGCAATGATAGTTGAAGTTAGTGACTATGAGTGCACTAAAATATAATGAGATTGAGAGGAAGAACTTGCATACATTAAATGAGACTCTTATTCTTGAATGTGTTGCTCAAGATATGTTTTTCACCGCTTCAAATTGTTCTATTAATGCTTCCCAATTTCATGAACTATCTGTTGCCCTGAAAGTCTCCCATGATCGTGTCATTGAGCTTGAAAAACTAATTACGAACTAAGTGAGAAAATTGAATTGGATGATCATGACAATTTGGTTAAACATTTTCTAAACTAGAAGTGGAGCATTTTAATTTACAACTAAAATATCAACATCTTAAAGAAAATGTCAAAATTTCAAATATCAAGACATCCTCGGATGCTCCGAGTTTGATGCGTTTTCAAATTAACAAACGTGATGAACAGATTCAAGCTCATTGCAACACGATCAGAAAGTTGAAAGCTCAAATCTCTCAATTAAAAGGTCAAATGAATAATATGACAGGTTCCCAAACGCCTCCTCCTCTAGATTCTCAGAATTCTCAAACGTTTCATCTTCAAAACCTGGTAAATGCATTACAAAAGGAAAACGAAAGTTTTTTTGAAGAAAATGAAAAGGTTAAACGTCATTTTAATGAGTTATTTGAATCAATAAAGGTCACTCGTAACAAAAATAATGAACAAATAGGTTCATTGAAAAAAGAAATTGAGAATCTAAAGAGTCAGGTAAAAGGGAATATGCCAATGACTAATGGGGAGAATGGTGTATCAAAGGTACATGTCTGTAATAAATATTCTTTGTCTGTGAAATATGTTCCTCCTCATCTTAGGAATAACAAACTTGCTATTCAAACATATTTTTCACATCTTAAGGACAGCCTAGAATGTCTCTTTGAGATTGTAGAAGAGGATAAGTTAGAAAAACCAGATGATAATGCAATTGGCCATGCATGCTTATATGCCAAACGATCTCAAGAACTTCTAGAATGCCTAGTTACAATATTCCCTAAAACCTTAGGTGAGCAAGTCAATCCATTGATACCGTGTTCTATGCCTAGTGCCAAGCATGCAAGTCATTCGCCTGATGTTTTGAATATGAACCTTAGTGTGCCTTCAAGTAGTTCAGATTTCAGATCTGTTAAAGCTAAGAAAGTGAACCTTAGTGTGCCTGTATGTAGTTCAGATCCTAGCACATCTAAACAGGAGAAGCAAAGAGTATCAAAACCAACTAATGTTCCCATTCCGTCTACAGGAGTAATCAGTGACATTAAAGCAAGCAGGTCAAAGTCTCAAGACAATACAAGGAATGATAGGACCTCGCAAGCTAAGAATGTGCACTGGAAAAGAGTAGAAGAACAATCTAGGAACTTTAAGTTTGAACCGAATAAAACGAATCGTGTTGATTCTAGTATTAGCCATAGGCGTCTTGTAATTAATTCGAATTCGATACTATTTGCAAACCTTGTATTGATGTCTGCTTGAATTCATTTCTAATCATGAATGTGGTGTTAATGTTTTGCCTAATGATGTTAATTGTCCGATTAATATTGTTAATGCTAAAATTCATGCTAAGAAAGCTAAAAGCAAAACGAAAGAAAGTTAGAAAGCGTGGAAACCCACGGGAAGAACATTTAGTAAGATAGGCTATTATTGGATACCTATTGGTCATAAGACTAATCGGACAATGCCCACTAGAAAATGGATGCCTCTTGGTAGAACTATTCCCTTAAGAAGTGAGCACTGCGTGAGCAGGGCTATCTGAGACACTAATCTTGCATCTATTCACAATGATTCCATTGCCTTAATGTCCGATATGAATGCTTCTATTTCGATGTGGGTGTTCCAACCATTATTACTAACCAAATGGAACCCATTCTTGCATGGGATCCCAATTATCCGATTATCCATTCTTGTTTGTGTTCAAGCGCAGATCGTTCAAATCATCTTGTGGTACTGGACTCAGTGTTCCAAGCATATGATGGCGACGGTCACGGCTCATGAACCGTGAGCAAATTCATCGAGACGATTAGATTCGGGAATGATCATTTCGGTGCTATTATGGGTTATGGAGACTATGTTGTTGGCAAAGTGTTATCTCCGTGGTTTACTATGTAGAAGGTCTTGGTCACAACTTGTTCTCTGTTGGTCAATTCTGCGATTACGATCTAGAAGTAGCCTTGAGAAAACATACCGCTTCGTTAGAGAACTTGATGGTAAGGAACTTTAAGAGGTTCACGTGGTTCAAATCTATACACCATCTCTATCGAAGATATGATGAAGTCTTCTCCAATTTGCTTGTTGTCAAAGGCTTCTAAAACAAAGTCATGGTTATGGCATCGTCGTCTCAATCACCGAACTTGGCACCATCAATGATCTCACGAGAAAGGACTTAGTTGTAGGTTTACCTAGACTCAAGTATGAAAAGATCATCTTTGTTCAAGATGTCAAGCGGGAAAAAGCAAGAAGTATGCCCATAAACCCAAACCCACCAACTCATCACGAAGTTCTTCATACAATTCATATGGATTTATGTGGGCCAATGAGAGTGCGAGAATATATTTGGGAAGAAATATGTGTTAGTTGTGGTTGATGATTACTCTAGATTCACACGGGTCAAGTTCCTAAGGACAAAGGATGAAACTCGATATCATCATCAAACTCATCAAGCATTGCAGTTCGACTTAACAAAGCAATCAGAATAATCCGAGCAGACAATGGAACCGAGTTTGTCAACAAACAACTCAATGAATTTTAAGAAAGCGTTGGAATCACCATCAAAGAAGTGTTCCTCGAACTCCTCAATAGAACGGTGTAGTTGAAAGCTAAATCGAACTCTTGTAGAAGCCGCTAGAACAATCTTGATTTACTCAAAGGTTCCAATGTTTACGTGAGGTGAAGCTATTGCCACTTGCATGCTACACACAAAATCGTTCCACGATTCACCTTGTTCATGGAAAACTTCATATGAACTTGTCCACAACAGAAAACCTAATCTCTTTTCTTCGTGTGTTTGGTGCATTGTGTTATCCAACTAATGAGGACAAGACTTAGGCAAACTTAGAGCTAAAGCGAGACATTGGAGTATTTGTAGGGTATGCACCAAACAAAAGGGATACCGAATCTACAACAAAAGAACCCGAAATATCATGGAAACAATTCACGTTACGTTTAATGAGTGACCGGTCAAATGGCTCTGGACAATTCGATTCGGGACCGCACTTCAAAACAGTCCCATTGGTTCATCCCTTATTCCAAACTCTTCTCAAGAAACTCCATATGTACCTCCATCGAAGATGATTTAAAGAAGTTGTTTGATCCTATGTTTGATGAACTTTATGATCCAAGTACTAATGAGGTGTCGATTCTACAACAGAGGTGCTCATTTTCACGTGAATGAAGTCAATCCCTTAGTCTCAATATCTTTAAGTCAAGAAGCACTGCTGCGATCCTTGATCTCATCAACAAATCATCATTCTTCAAATGTACATCATGGAACTGCTTCGGCATCAATGATGAAGTTAATCCCTTTGCTACTCCCGAAGATGCTCCATTTGAAAACATATTTGCTCTGAATCATCATCGAACCATCTTCTTCGGAGACATCGACTCTGCTACCTCGGTCCCTCAACAACCGCCACATGAACACCTTAGAAAATGGACTCACGATCATCCACTAGACAACATCATTGGAAATCCTCTCGTCCTGTATCAACACGGAAACAACTTGCAACCGATGCCTTATGGTGCTTCTTCAACTCCTTACTATCTAAGATCGAACCAAAAGATGTTAAAACCACCATGAATGAAGATAGTCGGTTCAATGCCATGCAAGATGAAATTTATGAGTTTGATCGACTTGATGTATGGGAGTTAGTACCGCTCAGAGGCGTGCAATGATTATTGCTCTTAAATGGATCTTCAAAGTGAAACTTGATGAGCATGGTGATGTGTTGAAGAACAAGGCTCGATTAGTTGCTAAAGGATACCGTCAAGAGAGGGTATTGACTTTGAAGAATCTTTTGCTCCGGTTGCTCGAATCGAGGCAATCGAATCTTTTGGCTAATCTTGCTAGTAAGAACATGGTAGTCTATCGGATGGATGTGAAGACGGCATTTTCGAACGGAGACCTTAAAGAAGTCGTCACGCCGCCCAACTGAAGGATTTGTAAATCAAGAGCATCCTACTCACGTTTATCGTTTGAAGAAGGCTCTTTACGGTTTAAAGCAAGCTCCAAGGGCATGGTATGATACACTGTCAAAGTTTCTTCTATCTACCGGATTTAGCAAAGGAGCGATTGATCCAACATTGTTCACCGTGAAGTCAAGCAAACATTTAATTCATGTTCAAATTTATGTTGATGATATTATTTTTGCCTCGTGACCCAATGGAATGTGATCGTTTTCAAATGAAATGAGTTCAAAATTTCAAATGTCAATGATGGGACAAATGTCATTTTCTTGGGATTACAAATTTCACAAAGTTAGGAGGCATTTTCATAAATCAATCTATATATGCAACAGAGATCTTAAAGAAATTTGGATTTGATTCAAGTGACCCTGTTGACACCCCATGATTGATCGAACCAAACTAGATGAGGTTCACTCAAGGATCATGATTGACCAAACGAAATATCGTAGTATGATTGGATCCCGATGTACCTCACTTGCTAGTAGACCGAGACATCTTGTTCGCTCTTTGCATGTGTGCTAGATACCGTGCTAAGCCTACTAAAAAGCACCTTGAAGCGGTTAAACGGGTCTTCGGTACCTCAAGGAACCATCAATATGGGTCTTTGGTACCAAGGACACCGGTATGTCACTAATGACCTATGCGAGATGCCGATCATGCGGTGTCAAGATACTCGTCAAGTACATCGGAGGTGCTCGGTTTTGGGTGATAAGCTTATTAGCTGGTCCTCAAAGAAGCAAATGAGTACTTCTATTTCCTCTACAGAGGTGAATACATAGTCATGTCATCTTGTTGTGCTCAAATCTTATGGATGAGATCTCAATTATCCGACTATGGCTTTGAATTCAACAAAATCCCTTTATCTTGTGATAATAAAAGTGCTATTGCTCTCTCATGCAACAACGTTCAACACTCAAGAGCAAAGCATATCGACATTCGACATCATTTCATCGGGAACAAGTGGAAAAAGGTGTGGTGGAACTCTATTTTGTGAGGTCCGAATACCGGTTAGCGAACATCTTCACCAAAGCTCTTCCAAGAGAACGTTTTGAGTTTATTCTTCACGACTTGGCTTGAAAAGCCTTCAACCAGAAACACTCAAACGTCTTCAGGAGGAAGACGAGGAGTAAAAGGTTTCCTTCATATATCTTGTAAATATCTATTAAAAAAAAATAGAAAAATATAAAACTCTCAAAATCTTCAAAAAATATTGTCATTTTGGTCATGTCTTTCTCGATTCGAAAATATCTACGGTCTTTGTGCTGTCATTCAAAGAATGACACGGGTCTTTAGATATTGTTCGAATTTAAAAAAAAATAAAATAAAATAAACAATAAAATAAAAAATTGGGAGAAAAAGAAAATAGATGGTTTATTGTCATCTCAGGCAGTAACCCGCTTTTTAAAGAAAGAACAGAGCCATACTTTATCATGTTTTCAAAATTCCATGCTCTGATTCTATAAACATTTATCTGCTGAAAACTAAATGCTTTAAAAATTAACTTGGACTCTATTTTTGATAATCATCTGGACTTATTTGTCAAAATATCAATCTATCAATCAACAACCTATGTCATTGATTGAGGGGGAGAATGATTTCAATTAAATTAAAAAGTTATTTGGCATTAAATTGTTTTCAAAAGATATACATGCATGTTTTATCAATGGAGTTTAAAGTCTTAAAATCCGATCCTTATCAGTTAAAACGCTTTCATAATCAAGTCACAATTCCCCTTAAAAGCTTTCAAAATCAATTTAAATCAATAAGAGATCACAAATCTCAAATGATTTGATAATTGTGATCGGGGAGAATGTGTGATTTAAATTGGATTTAAAGCGATAATTCGGTAAATGGTTTTATAAGGATGTACATGCTATCCTTCCCACATGTGACAAACGATTTCAATCACTTGATGCACATGTTGAGGGGAGCTCTTATTCTAAAATATCAAAAACAATTCGGTGCAAAATGCTTTGATAATATATCACAAGCACTGGATTGATTTTTCAAATGGTTTTCAATTGGTTTCTATGGCGGATGAACAATACCAAATAGACCGACCAACTTTACTTATGTATGGTGATATAAGGATGATAAGGTTAGGTATGTGTTCCCATGATCCGCGAGAATCGAAGGGATCTACCGAGGACTATCCACTAGTTAGTGTAGAGTTCTTAGGTATGATGATAAAAGGAGAAAATGAGATATGGGAAGAGTGCGGATGAGGCCGAGCTAGTATTGGAACAAACCCAACAAGGTTCTAGCTATGAAGTCTCGGTAAGCCTTGAAGGGTTGAAGAATTAAAAGAATTGAATGAGAAAAGGGTGAAACAAATAGCCCTCCATTTATTCAACCTTAGGGCAAAACCGGGTTCAATTCATATGCTACGATGGTAACATCGGTATTGAAGACAAGGCGTCATGGACCCAAAGGACGACTGCACTTCAACTTTCCAAACCACTCAAGTTCCTCTTAAAAGGACTTGTTTCATTCTCATGGGAACCGACATTATCTATCGACTTTCTCTTAGAGATTGTTGATATTGAAGAAGGAGACCTCTCCCTAGTCTCCGCACGGGATCCAAATATGCACAAATTGAGTCTAGAGCCACGAGATCATCAATAAATCTCATTAGGACACTTTCAATGAAGACTCTATGTTTCACACAATGTGGAAGAGAGATTATATCTTGAGTCCCACGCATTATCCTTGTGGTATTGCGGAACATCCGAGTGATGTGTTTACATATTCACAATGAAAATGGAAAGCCTTCGGAGCCATCATCAAACAAGCTCACGGAAGGTGGCATGTGAGATCTATTATATAGATCAACCATGTGACAACCGAAGCGAAACAATGGGGCGATTCAATCTCTTGAATCAATCACGGTTCAGTTATGGATTGACGGATACCTTTGAAAACCGGTCTTTGTGCTTAATAACTCTTTTCTTTAGCACATCGACCGTGTACTAATTTTTCAAACCAAAAGGTGTTTTATGATTGATAATTGATTTTCAATAAAACCTTCGTTGTATTGCAAAACAATTTCTATTGAGCAATACACGATTGTTTTCAAATCTCTTTTCATCAATCGGTGGACTTAAATTATTTGGTTCACTCACTCCGTGTTCTCTTCTTTGAGACGTTCGGTTTGAGAACGACTAGAGCATTGCGAAACCCTGTCAAGGAAATTCTTAGGAATTATACCGATCACAGGCGGTACATGTCTCGATCAACGAGGAACCGTGGGCCGTGTACCTCAATTCAACTAAAGTGGTCAAAGACACTTTTGTATGCTTTATTGCTAAGCTGTTGTATGCAGTACGCCCGACGTTTCGCCTAATCGAATGAAGCGGTCAATCCATAGCCGCATGCTCACGGATACATTCATATCTCAAGAAATCATGATAAGTGCATCAATGACTCGATATTTTCACTCCATGCTTCGCTACGATCGCCAATATCATGAATCAACGAAAGCTTCCGCTACTCGATGAGAAGATATCATGATCCGAATGTGAGCATGTCGGTCCGAATGTCACAACATCATATAATACCAACACCACAATGGATGTCTCGAGATTTTGTTGGTGATGGTCTCACATGGTGGCTCAAATTTATTATCACGTGGATCATAAAGACCTCCACTTGGAGTAACCAAGCATGCAATGAGAAGAATCAATGACTACGAGCTTGAACAAAGTACTACATCAAGAATGCAAGAACAATTGATAATGTAATATCTATTTGTATTCAATGTAATTTTAGTACATGATTGAGGTGACCTCCTTGGGGAGATTGTTAGGAATTAGAAATTACAGTGTATTAAAGAGTCGGTCACCTCAAGTATATGTAATCGTTAGAAAGCTCGTAGTCGTAGTTATTTTATGTTAAGTAGTATTTAGTTAAGTAACACCGTGGAGGACGGACGGTCTTTACCCATTGTATGACCGATTCTGACCCGTTGTGTGGCATTTTATGTAAGACTATAAATACTCTCTACCTCCCAAGGTAGAGTTGGAGCTCATAATAATATCTTTCACTTTCTCTCACTAAGTTCCCTAAACCTCTAACTTTCTCTCTCTAGAATTCCACTTATACACCCACTTTGTGTTATGGTTTGATGTGTATGTGAAATCCAATATCTTACAAGGTGGACTCGCACACTCACACTCACCAAACATCATGAAAACCCGCACTCACAATACGACACTGGCATCGTAACACCTCTTGAATCGTAACACTTTTGGCATCGTTATACGTCTCCGTTTTGTGAAATTCTTGTTTGTAACACTTGAGCGTAGTTCGCCATAAGTCGGGTGAGGCCCGATTGGCACTGTTTTCATCCGAATCATTTTTCGACATAAGCCTCGTTGATCCTATTCGAGCATTTGAAATTGTTTTGAGCTATTTTGGATTTGGTCTTGACTATTTTGGATTCGCTTTTTGGGTTTTGATCCTTGGGTTTTTTATTTTGTGATTTTGATCTTTTTCCGAGTTTTAACTCATCATTTGACTTCGAATCATCATTTGGCCTGGAGTTATTATTCGGCTCCGTTTCGTTGATAACTTTGTTAAAATCATCTTTCGACCTTTAATCGGTATTTGATTTCGAAACGTCATCCGGTCACATGGCAATAGTAACCGTATTGGAATTATCATTCCACTGTATTTCGACAGTAATCTTGTTGGGAATTATCATTCCACATCGTTTCAGTAGTAACACCGTGAATTTGTCATCTAGCCTCGTTTTGTTAGTAACCCTTATCGACAACGATACCTCAAGCCTAGTCTTGAACCGATTGTTGAGAAAACTTCAAACCTTACCATTCACTCGATGTTGATTTTTACGACGTCATCTAGTCAACGTTGCTCATTTCCTAAACCGATAATGTCGTGGTCGACGTTGCTTCGCCAATGACTTTCAACTAAGGTAGTACCGTGACGTCTTTGTTGATGTCTTACCTTATCTTCTATTTAGGTACCCCTATCGATAACGATCTAACGACTTGTTTTAGTGAAGTTGTTCACGAGGATTATCCTTAGATATTGTTCCGTCAATGTTCACTCTAGCAACATTGAACCCTCAACATTGTTGTCAACAATAGTCTGCTACGTCACACCACCGATTATGGTAATACCTACCCTATTTTATCAATATGGTACCTTACACTGCATCGATGCGAAATTCCTTAGTAAACTAACTCAGAGCCGTTAACCTCCCCTTGTATTTAAGGGTTGAATGGATATCGATCGATAGTCGAACTTCTTTTGGGAACTAGAACTTTGGAGTTGGGTATTGAACCTTTCTGCGTTAAGTATTAAGTGCATCAAGGGGTCAATCGACTGACTGCGGTTAGAACCAATACTCTCTTTTAAGAATAGTACCTTTTGTCTCTAACCTAGACATCATGCTAAGTAAACCGACTGATTGCTGGTAGCAATCAACACTTTCTAATAGAGACATACTCTGAACTTCCTAGACTTCTCAACTAGCAGAAATTCCGTGCTCAGCATAAATCTTGAAATCCTAAGGAGAAACCTGAACCCCGCTCTCCAGGACAATCACATAATCCTTCTCTCATCTTTCGGGAAGCACCTGCTAACCTTTCGGACACCTCTCACCAAACGATAAGCTACACCATAGACGAAACCTTGGAAGTAGATCCCCGCCTTTACCTAAGTGGTTGTTAGTAATCACATAATCCTTCTCTCATCTTTCGGGAAGCACCTGCTAACCTTTCGGACACCTCTCACCAAACGATAAGCTACACCATAGACGAAACCTTGGAAGTAGATCCCCGCCTTTACCTAAGTGGCTGTTAGTAGTCTTACCAACCTATTCACCTCCCGCTAATTAGTAAAATGGAAAGTATGGACGACATTGCTCGTCTCTCCTTATATAGTTGTAGCAACACTAGAGAACCTCGCTATCTTCTTTTAAGGAGGTGAGAGAGTACTCAATCCTCTCCCTCCTGTAAAGTGACTTGCTCCAATAAGCTAGACCTCACCTTCGAACTCTAGCTCCTTGCATTCCTTCCACTATGACACTTCTATTGGAAAAAGGGAATCCCCTTGATCCACTTTATCTACCTGAGATTCACCATGTTAGAACACATCTGATTCTTCTTTCTCAACCTTCAACTCCCTTCGATACTCTTTAAAGAAGAAGTGCGATCGAAAAACCTAAGTTATACAAATGGACTTCTCCACACGTAAAGGAAACCGTGTGCTTTAGGAAATGCTGATTTATATCCTTTCCGGACTATAGCAATCGCCACACACCCATTTTTCATCTATCACTTCCTAGGGCCGAGAGAACCGATCTGGATATGCTTGCATCATATCATCTCCAGACTAAGGGCTGAAGTAGAGGAACCATTCGAACCCTAGTAGAATCGTAGCATACCCATCAAGTTTGGCAATGGTTGGGATGGACACCTTCCTTGGCCAACTTCTCCTATAACCGGACCTATCGCTTTAGTACCTCAAAGGCACCGTAAGAGATCCTTTATGGTCGTAAGTGCGATCCCGATTGTTGGGTAGAAATGGAAATACCCAACCTACCAACTCGAACCTATTTAAGAAGATACCAAGGAAACCATTCTAATTTGAGATGGATATGTAAGTTACTCACAAACCATTTGGAGACATAGACAACGTAAATCTCTTGAACCCTACGAGATAACCTAGAATTAAGCTTACGGATCCACCATGAAATTACGTAAAACGAGTAGTAAAGCGTGAAAACTTAATCCCGCTATATCAATCCTTTGGAAATCCTTGCTAGATTGAGACCAGAGCTCGGAGCCTTAAGCTACCATCGAGACTCGATGATAGTTCCCAACATTTCGTGTGTAATAGGAAGAAATGACTCACGATGAGGAAATTGTTATCCCTTTAAGGAATCCTAATTTTGGACGTTTAAACTTCATTGACCTATCGAAACCATAGATGATGAAACCTAGCAACTTTAGTAAAAGTTGCCTCTGCATCTTCAAGCTCATAGAAACTCACAAGAAGATCCTAGATTCACGTAGGGGCGTGAAGATAAACCCTCGTGCTTTTGCACTAACCCTTCTAGACTTTAAAGGATGACTTGAATTGAATCGCGAAAACGCAATTCCTTTTAAGGAGGTAAGGCTGTGACAACTCGTAAATTCTTCGATGCGTCGTAATTAGAGAAACGTCGATTAGAGCGACCGTTTGATTTAATTTGAGATACGAGTCGTATTTTATATCATTTTTATTGGAATTAATATTTTAAAAACAATGGCGTAACTCTCGAGTCACGAATCCCTCGTTTACTAGTCAAAACGAGTCCCGAACCTAATATAACAAAAGTTTTACGAAGTTACATAGTCGCCCTTGTGATTTTGAGTATACAAGTTTGGTCCCTCCTGGGTATATAAATACCCCACACCACTCTCTTTCTCTCATTTCTTCCACTTACTTTCTCTCTCTAATAAACACACACACAATTATCACTCCTCTCTCTCTAAGTTTTTTGGCGATTCCATCTAGGGTTCCGGCGCCGCCACTTTTTCCGGCCATCTCCTACATCAACACCACCCATCCCATCTTGTAGATCGGATCTCATGGTTTTATTTTCAGAACACACTCACGTTCAAACTCACACGCGCGCCTCAGATCTTAAAACTAAGAATCGGACTATTAATTTTTGTGAGGTTTTACGTTTTATTTTGGGGTTCCAAGCTTGTTATATGAGTTGTACTCGTATGGGACACCAACCCACTCGTGTTTTCTCTTTTTCCTCTCGGTAAGTCCCAAACGCCCGTTATTAATTTTATTTTTGTTTTAAACGAGTTCATATATAACTTGTGTTATGTTTTTTGTGAAGCAAAACATATAAAACATTTTAAATATGGTCGTATAGTACCAAAAATATATACATACGAGTTATTTGTGTATACACCGGTTTTACAATAAATTCTTGTATACAAGGTATGGTCAAAAACAGATTTTATAAGTTTTATAATTGAACCGTGTGGTAAGAAAACGTTTTCAGTTGCGTTTATAATTGGGTTGTTACGAAAGTTGAGATTAGGTCGTGGCTAACGAGAGGTCACGCGTCTCGTTGGCAGTGTTGTATATTTGTATACGGTCTCGTGGTTGCGCTGATAGTCTCGGGTCGAGGCAACCCGGATTGGGTTTCGTTTGTTTGATTTAATTGATATTTGGAGTGGTCAAGACCCGGATGTGTCTCATTTCCTTGTTACTAGTTTTTAGTTCTTGGGTTTGGTTGCTTAATGGCTTAAAGCACATGCTAAATAAACTAGAGATGTGAGGTTATTAAGTTGATTAGTAACTATATTAGTATAAGTAGTTGTGATAACATCTTATAAATGTGAAACAATTGACTAATTGGATCTATGAGTTGATTAATATCGATAAGGGCTCGGATAAGTAATTGGTACTTAGTTTATAAAGTGAAATTGAATATGGAATACACATTGGATATTTATCGAATTTAATCTATTGAACATGTAACAATATTTATTTAAACATCGGACGTTGAACATATTTGATCGTTAGCTTTGGACTTGAGATATGTATAAGGTATTGTGATAAACTTTAATAACTAACTACATAATTGGTAAATGATATTGGGTATTACATATGAATTGTAAGATTTAATACCATTATTAAATTTAGAAAACACTAGGTAACGAAAAGTTATTTATAAACAGGATAAAACTATTAGATAAACGATATTAAAAACTAGCAAATAATGGGCTAGTTATTTTTATAATATGACGTGAGAAACATTTAAGAATCTATACGTTATTAATAATTAATACCGTATATTACGTATACGATATAGGAACCAACTACGTTTTATAAATTAGAGTAACATTGGAGATACGAGTTATATTGATTATAAGATGCACCTTATTAACTATTCTGAATTAACCAAGTACGATATATTGGATTCGAAAATGAGTTTGATGTATTTGTTTCGCGATATGCTTAATGTTCTATTTTCTCATAGTAACTAATGGTGAGATGTTTAGATTTATATTGCCGACAAATAAAGTTTTATTTATTAAAAACCCTTATTAACTACAATAATGACTTGTGTTTTATAAATACAAAATATCTTTCATAAACTTTTGATAACAATTATAATGATTAGTAAGTCGTACTCTATTAAACGTTTTGGTTTAAATAAGTTTAGTATGATTGTTTTTACGATAAAATTTAATATTTCGTTTTCACATCTAAGCTGCTATTGAAATATATAACTATGTATATTATTGACGGATACGGTTTAATTTAGTATAAACCCTTATTAAATGCGATAGTAACTCGTGTTTTACAACACGTGTTAGCCTTTATAAACTTGTTTGAAAATATTATTTTGATGATATAACTTATTAAAGTCATAATAGTTTGGGAACGTTGAAATAAACGAATGTGTCATGTATAAGTACACTACTTAATATATCTTACATGAAGTACTTTATTGTAAACTTGTATAATTATGAATAACAATTTAGAAACCTTTATTATTGAGCGATAAATGGAAACTTATCTTTTATAAAAAAACATGTACGTTTGGGGATTTTTGGGTAAATTACCGAAACTCACTAATTAACCTATTTATGCATCATAAATAGATGTCGTCATTTTCTAGTCTTTGACAAGCTTGAGTATTGTCTGTATTTCTTGGCTTGATCGATGTATCTTCTTTTGGCGTGTGTTCTAGTAGTATGTCTCAATTATGTCGGTGTCTTTTCCTCTTTAGCGTGAGTTATATCTTTGGTGTGAGTTATGTTTTGATATACTTTTTGGCTTGAGTTGTATGCCGCGTCTATGCTTCTTACCACCACACGAAACGTTAAAACTAAACTTTTGAGATAACAATTGTAAACTTTTGGGAACGATAACGTACTTTTGAGAATAACGACATGAATAATCCACGAAAACTACAACACAATACTTTTATCAACTTCCTTGTCATATGAGCTATACTTTAAGAATAATCGTATACGCATTAGGTTGCGTCACTTCTACTTTATCGTACTCGTCGTACTTTCTTCTGGATGCCTTGGAGATTAGCTTTAGATGCCAGTCGTGTCAATAGTGAATAGTGCATTGTTGTGGCTAAGGTGAGTTTCATAGCCCCACTTTTATCTACGTTTTTAACTATATTGGGGTGAGAATCATGCTACTGTTTTTGGACCGTTAAAACTATTTGGATTTGCTTATATGCTTGACTGTTTAGATAGATGTGCGGTAGTTGTTTCCTTAGACTAGGTTGAACCGTTGCCTAGCTAAGAATAGACTTCTACCTCGACCTAGTCCGGTGTTGGTAACTGTTCTAGAGGTTGCCACGACAGTGCTGGACTAGAGTCGCGGGGCCCGAGTAATCCCTGGATGCGAAATATGGTTATATGGTTGGTGATCCGGGTAGGATCGGTGTGTGCAAACGGTATTTATCTATCTTAGTTCTTGCATGCAAATCAACTCCTACAGGTCCACTATGATTTTATTGAATTTAAACCTATGAACTTACCAGCGTAAGCTGACCTTTTTAGCATGTGTTCTCAGGATTAAGGCGACAGCTCACTAATGGATGACGCTTGGCAAGGGGCATGGTCATAGGCGACTCTGATGAATAAACGGGACCGCTTTGATTATCTTTTGGGCCTATTTCCACACTACTTTCATTAATGTAAACTTAACGTTTTGAATTAATGAAGCTTATTCTAAACAAATGGGATAAAAACCATTCTTTGTACCTTATGTTGTGATACCAAGATTGTAGCACCCAAAGGCTCGTATGCTTCCGCTAGACCGTATTTTTGGGGTGTTACGGATTGGTATCAGAGCCTAGGTTATAGAGAACTGGGTATATTTTCAAAACCTAGACTATAACCACTTTTCGAAAACTTAGCCCTATGACCGCCACGTGCCTGCCTGCCGAGTTGAAGCCTTGCGTATGACAAGTTTAAGGATATAGATGATTGAGAACACATTAGACGAATTGATTGATAAGATGATTGATGAGATGTTTATGGCTTATTTGATGAACAGTTTGATTGAACACTTGATTGAGCGTGTGCTCTGTTAGTAGACAAATTTAAGTCTGCCTATCGTAGTAGTTCACTATAAGCATTTCGCATGCTTATACACACACAGTAAGCATGTCCTCATGCTTACGCATACCCCATAAGCATTTCCATATGCTTATGCAAGCCCTATAAGCATGTCCTCATGCTCATACATGCACAGAAAGCATGTCCTCATGTTTTCGCACGCACTATACCTTTCACAGAGTTTGGAGTCCCAAACCTTAAATCTATAACACTTAACTTATATTAAGTAGTTTCCTTGGGTATATCCCAAAACAATAAAGAGAAAACTTTGTATGAATATACACAAATACGTGGGATCTATTGGAATGTACTTGGAAGATTAAAGTGAACAAATGAACACAGAATGTGATAACCAATAATTCAACATTATTTATCAATAATGCGGATACTCTCAAAGTAACATGGTTACGCAATTTCCTGGCGTAATCTCACCGCTTGATTTAAAACTTGCACATTAGTAGTGGTCGTGGGAAAGATTTAGGAATATAAAGGAATTGGTACTATTATAACTAAGTCAGGGAGTCACGAGCGAGACCTTTTTTCTCGTGAACGTGAGTTCCACGGTTAAGTTTTGATGAACGCGAGTCTAAAACGCGTTAAAGCTAATAAAACATGTAAACTAGTGTGTTGGTATCGTGTGTTGTGTCATGTTCACGTGTTTTTGGATCTTATCATGTTTATGTGTCCTTGTTCATAACTAGATGATGTATTATAACGGTTTGATAATGTCGAAGGGTGAATAGCCTCGTGTCACGATTTTGAGTCGAAACTTTCGTAAACCGTTGTTTTATTCTTTAGAATTGTCAAACAAGTGGTAATCGGTTTTAATTATTACTAAATTGGGAGGATTTGAGCCTATTCTATAGAAACATACATCTTTTATGCTTGAATCTTTTGCTATGAGTGTGCCGGTGATTTTATTTATTCTAGAACTTGTACTTGTAAATCATTACCAAACCGCAGTGAGATCGCATTCGTGCGATATAAGTGAATTTGTGTGATAAAGAGGCACCTTAGGATTTAACCCAAATGGCCTCCATTTTTCATAGCATGCTATATTAGCTAGCCACACCGGTTAGTTAACCACCTACATGGACCCATTTGTAGTGCTCATTTTTAGCACTAGATACCCCTAGTTCACCCTCTGAGCCATCCTTTTCATTTTTACTTCACCCAGAAAATACAAAAAGATTTTACACTTTAAACCTTAGCCTAACCCTTGTCAATGTCTAAATGGTTGGTTGCTAGTCACCTGGAAAGTAAAGATTGTTCAAATGATTATGAGTTACCGCATCTTGTTAGATTGATTGAGCCATTTCATGGAGTACTCTTTGAGTTTAAAAAATAAATAAATAAATCAATAAATAAATAAATAAAGTTGAAAGTATGAATGTATTAGCCAATGTGCTATGTTCGAAGAAAAATTGTCATGGCAAAGCAAAGCGAAGAGTTGTGGAAAGTCAAGAAAAGAAAATGAAGCTTTAATCATTTATTGGTTCATGGATTGATTGGTAGCTAGCAACACGGATATTAGACTTGATTCTATTTTTATTTTAACACCAATTTCATAAACACTCCCATGCCTTATCCATACCCTTAACCCGAAGCCATAACATTATAACCCGAATAAAAGTCCTCTTTAGATGTTTTTGCTTGGTGCTCATGCCACGTCGGTGGATTTTTGTTTCTTGTACAAGCTTATGGTAATAATCTAATCATGACAGAGCAATGAGTGTGATTTATCTTGTTACTCCACTAAAAAATGAGTGATTGAGTGAATTATATTTCGTTCCTTTTTTGTGAGGTGTTTTGAAATGTTAATCATGCAAGAAAATCATTGGATATTGTCAAACATCTTGAATGTTTCACTTTTATAAAGCATAATTGATGAATCTTCCCTCGTACTTGTACTTGGTAGATTTGCATCACATTTTTCATAATCATGATCTTGTACCAGTGGATGTTTTTCCTAGATTTGCTTGAGGGCAAGCAAGTTTAAGTGTGGGGGACTTTGATAACGCTCAGATTGTACATGTTTTTAGTAGCGTTATGCGTGCTTTTGTATATGTTATTTGGTTATATTTGCATGATTCCAGTTCTTAATCGCATCAAAAGATGTTTGTCTAGTGTTTATAACCAAGTGCAGGGAAACGGAAGGAAAAGTAAAAGAATATTCAACAATTAGAAGATTCTCGTTTCAGTGTAGCATGTCAAGCACAAATCAGTAGTTCAAGACCAAGATGAGTGAAGAACCAAGTTCTACAAGACAAAAAGAAGTAAAGATCAAGTTTCCGTAACTCAGGAAATCCAACCGGATCGGTTGGAAAATAACCAAAAAGTGCCATAGACGCCAACCCAACAGTTCGGTTGCCGCCCGCAACCGGAACGGTTGGTTCCTTGCAGAAGACCAACCGGATCGGTTGGTCATGTAACCGATCCGGTTGGAAGACATGTATCGCCAATTCTTCATCACTAAGTTTCCCTTTGCATCTAAACGATTCTAGGTCCTTCCTTGGTGTATTCTAGTCCTTCCTAACTCCTTGGAGGCCAAGTTCAACAATTAATACCCTAGGCCTTGTAACTAGTATAAATAGAGGCCTTTTGTGAGCATATGAGACACACACTTCAATACAACTTTCTACTCATCAAACAAAGCTCTTAAGCTCTCAAATTCGTCCTTAGAAGTCCAGGAAAGTTTGGAGTTTCAGAAGTTCCACATTTGGAGGCCAAATCACCAAGAAGTCTACCCCAATACTTTGGGAATCATTACTTCACCATTTGTAATCTTATTCCAAGCATTGTAAGACTTTTAATCATGTTTTCTAATGTTCAAAGTTTTGAGTTTATGTTCATGTTTGCTATGAGTGGCTAGTCTCTTTATACACTTGCTTAAATGATGTTGATTATCATATGATTAGTTAGTGATTGTGTTAACATGTTTTAATTCAATTTCAAGTTGATTCTAAGATCCAATTGTGCTAAAGTTTCATAGTCACATTTGTTAATCTAGTTTGATTAGTTGATAGTAATCGTAGAGGTCGAAAGAACTTATTGTTATTCGACTAGTTATAATCATTTTGTCTATGGATGATTTTTTTACCCATTATTCTTGATTAAACAAAGGAACTAAGGTATGGTTGTAATAAAAACGCTTTTTGATTATCAAATTGGATTGATTGGAAACATCTAAAAGGTCGTAAGATTAGTTGTTGAGAATCAATTGTAGCCTTTTGTCTATAATCTGTCACCTTTTGTATTGATCATTTCTTAAGCAATTTGATGAAACAAGTGGATGTTTTTGTGTTTAAGTTTGTGAAAGTAAACTTATGAAACTTGAATTGATCATGAATTGATTGGTTAAACTTAATGCTTGTTTTTATGAACTAAAATCTTGACGAAGGTTTAACTTGTAAGAACAATAGATTAGTACACCAACTAATTATCACAACCAACATGTTAAGAGGTTAACACAATCACACTAATCTAGGATATGAAACTAGTTTAAGCAAGTGTAGCTTTTAATCATCTGAATTTCATTACATCTATTTGCGTTGTTATATGTTTTGGATAGACTCTGTGGATTCAAACTTGTTAATTAGATTCACTCAAATCCCTGCGAACGATCCCGACTTACCTTCATAATCTTGCTATAATGGACGAGTGCACTTGCTCGTATGTGTTATTTGTAGCATTGGTAATTCAACTTTTATAAATTTAAAACTTGTACACACGTAGAACATCATACTTCTTCCACATCGGTTGAGTAATTCCCTGCGTTGTACTCATCTTTAGTACACGATACCCCTAGTTAACCCCTCGAGCCTATCCTTTTCGTGGTTCTCGTGATGTTTCGGTTTCGGAATATCAATAAAGAGCATTGTTTAAAATCCACCCCCAAATGTACACCCAAATCGCCTTAGCCTACCTTGTATGCACTCACTTTTAGTGCATTATTGTTATCACACTAAACCCTTAGTTCAATTATCTAGTTGCTTGCATAAGTTGCAAAGTCGAGTTATATCCTTTGTACATAGTTTTGGGACGATTGGGACTCATGGGAAAAGTTAAACTTTATGAAATGACGGGAAGGAACGTTAAATTCAAATTCCCTTTATTTGCGTAATAATGTACTCCAAATTAGTGTTGATCTTTTCAATTCGGGTCAAATTAGTGTTAGAGTAATAAAAACTCAAGTGTAGGGATGTTTTCAATTCGGGTCAAATTTTGATGTTATCGTAGAGAATGGTAGAGTAAAAGTGTATGAAAAAAAGTCAAAAAAAATAGAAAAAAAAAGAAGAAAAAAAAAAGTGTAAAAAAAAAAAAAAAAAAAAAAAAAAACGCACGGGCTACCATCCTACATCTATCTTTTAAATTTATGTTTGTTTATTTCAGTTATCTAGAGTTTAGAGTGTCGAGTCTTGGCTTAGCAACGCCATTCTTCTCATGCTTGTAACATAAAGATTTTTGACTTGCCACCACTAAATCGCCTATCCCACCAACCCCTTTGTTTCCCTACCGTAAGCCTAACATTAAAACCCTTTAAAAGACCTCTTGAATAGTCTTTTCTAGGTGCTTACGCCAAGGCGATGGAGGTTTGATTTAGTCTCAAGCCTATGGTAATCTATGTACTAGGACCGGTTAATGAGTGTTTATCTTCCATTTCCAACTTGTTATATTTCATATACACCCAAGAGATGTGAGTATCCAAACACCCCATGTGAGGTGCTAGTATGTAATTTCCGTGCTTGTTATGACTTTTCGGGCTTATATGTGTTGTGAATCATTCTAAACTAATGCTTCATGATCCCTAACTTATAAATCAATTGGCTAAAAGCACATTTGCTTGAGGACAAGTGATGAGTGGCCTTTTACTCATCATTTTAAGCCCGAAAAACCCCACAAAAACGTCTAAAAACATTTAAATATACCCATTTATACTGCAGATATCCTTGGAATGTGTTTTTATGTGTTTCAGGTACAAAAGGATCGAAAACAGGGCAAAAACGGACAGATATGAGCTTGGAATGGAAAACGTGCTTGCAGACGGAGCCGGGAAGTGGATTTTCTGCATTTTCAGAGTCCGGGACGCGTTTTTGGAGTGAGAGTGGAAAAACAAACCCGAAACCAAACCCTTAACCCAAAATTACCTTCCTACCCTTTACCCGAACCCAATTTACTATTTTACCCTTCACCCGAATTCAAAATTACCCTTTTACTTTTTTAATCAAAACTTAAAACATATTTATTAAAAACAATTATTTTTATTTAAAACCAATTTTACATTTTCTTTAAAACCTTTTCATAAAACCTAAAAAATAAAAATACCTTTTTACTAAATCCTAAAAATACAAAATATAAACCAACCCTTTCACCCAATGGACCACCCAACCCATTCATTAAAACCCTTTACCCTTTTCCCCATCTCCTTTTTACCCATATCGCCAAAATATCAAACCCGGATAAACCCAAATCAATCCATTTGGCGCCAAAACCCCCCTCCTGTCCCTCTCATCCCTGTCACTCTCACCCCAGCTACCATCCAAAACATTATCACATGGGTACTTCATTGCCACCTTGGCAATCCAAACATACAAAGGAAAATGGATGGTTGTGATGCAATGCTTGGTGACCAAGGTGGAATCCATGGCTGTGATGAATGGGAAGAAACACTCCAAGATGAAAGTGCTCTCATTTCTCTCACTGTACAAGCACAACCAAGACAGAAAGACAAGAGGACAGATTATTTAGTATAAATAGGACCTAAGTGCTTTTGTAACATTTTGTCTAGAATTTCATGTTCTAGTTCCATTTTATTTCTGTCATTTAATTTAAATGTAATTTTTTTAAAGCAAGTTCAGTCTTTAATTTCAATTTTAAGTTTATGCAACCTTGATTTTTATTCATGTTCTTAAATTATGCCATTGATGTTTGAGTGTTTGTTTCAGTTGTTTAAACTCTTGTGAGCTTGTGGTTAAGGTTGATAATCAGTTTTTTTTTGAAGTTTTTAAAGTCTCAAATATTTTTCATATCAGTTTCAAGGTTTTCTGCCCCTAAAGGGGTGTTCGGTTTAGCAAGTTTTTTTTTGGGTCAAATTTCAGTTTTTGACCCATGTTTGGGTCAAAATAGATTAGCTTACTCTCAAACTAGTTGAATTTTAGTTTCATGATCTTTTATAATAGCTTTTAGTTGCCAATTTACTTTGTGGAATGGTTATGCATATCTGTCACCATAGTCCCCACTGCCCATGTTTTAGATTAATTTTAGGTGTGTTAGAATTAGAGCTAGGATCTAATTTCTATGTTACAAGTAGTTAGTAGTATGAAATTCATCTATTAATGCTTGTTCTTGATTTTTGTGTTTGCTTAGTAGCTTATTTTAGCCGTTGAAACTGTCCCTTAGTCACTTTTGAACCTGTTTGCATCACCAGACTTGCCCCTCTTTTTCTGTTTGGTACTAGTAGCTCAGTAGCTTATTTGGTTTTTGCACTAGCCTATAGCTCACTAGGTTAGCTTTATTAGGTATAATTTAGTTCAATTAGGATAGCTTAAGTAGTCCATAGCTTAATTAGTCCATAAAATTAGCTTATGCAAGCTTGTGTGCTCAAATTCATTTAGCCAAACAGCTTTAAGCTCCTTGTGAGTCACTTTATTATTAAAAGTTGATTCTTTTTTTCCAAGTTTACTTTCTGTGAAGAATGCTTATTTAGTCTATTAGTTAGTTTCCAAAAAGAAAAAAATCCCAAAAATATAGTTATACCAAGAAGGAGAGGCCAGGGTTCGAACCTGTGACCTCTCCCTTGCACAAAGACTCACACACACCCCACGTTACCAACTGCACTAGAGGCTACTCACGTTTTACTCTACATAATTTTATATAAAACACCTCATTCGTTTTAAGCTCATTCGCATTGTTTAGCTTTTTAACAGCTTATTAGGAGTAGTTGTGTACTTAGTCATATTTTTCCTAAGATTATAATAGTATAAAGTATTTTTAAGAAAAATTTGATTTTTATAAAAGCGTTTAGTGTTTTAATAATTAATTTAGTTTAAAATAGTTTTTAATTAAGTAATAAATAATTTAAAAGTCGAAAAAATACCCGGCTTTTTCCTAAAATCATTTTTGTCATTTAGGATGTAAGAAAATTAATTTTAAGTTTGTAGGGTTAATATTTTTACATTTTCACCTTTTAAAAGCGTGCGAGACCAGACGCGTGCCGATTTTAGGTTAATTATGTTTTAATTAGCTTTAAGTTTCGTAGTTTCCTTAGTATTTTAGACTAATTTTAGGACTCCCTTAGATTTCCTTAGTGTAGTTTTATTGCTTTCCTTTAAATTCCCGTCATTTAGTTTAAAATTCCAAAATTTAAAATTCTTTGTATTCAAGCATCCAATCCCAAACCAAAACGTCACCGTCAGTTCACTCCTCGTTGGGAAACGACCGGGTAATCACTTACCCGGTATCACTTATCGTATATTCGAGGGTTTTGCGTGTCGATCTTTTTACAAAACGGTCGATTTGTAATTCTCTCGCTTATTTCGTATTTGATATTTTTATATAATAATTGACTCATCAAAAATTGGCGCCGCTGTAGGGGAGGTGTGTTGCGACAATATCGTGAAGTTTAATATTTTTAATTAATTAATTAGTTAAAATTAGTTTTTAATTCGTAGAAAATAAAATAAAAGTCGAAAAAATACCCGGCTTTTTCCAAAATTATTTTTTGTCATTTAGAATGTAAGAAAATTAATTTTAAGTTTGTAGGGTTAATATTTTTACATTTTCACCTTTTAAAGCGCGTGCGAGACCCGCACGTGCCCGATTTTAGGTTAATTACGTTTTAATTAGCTTTAAGTTTCGTAGTTTCCTTAGTATTTTAGACTAATTTTAGGACTCCTTAGATTTCCTTAGTGTAGTTTTATTGCTTTCCTTTAAATTCCGTCATTTAGTTTAAAATCCAAAATTTAAAATTCTTTGTATTCAAGCATCCAATCCCAAACCAAAACGTCCATTGTCGGTTCACTCCTCGTTGGGAAGCGACCGGGTAATCACTTACCGGTATCACTTATCGTATATTCGAGGGTTTTGCGTGTCGATCTTTTTACAAAGCGGTCGATTTGTAATTCTCTCGCTTATTTCGTATTTGATATTTTTATATAATAATTGACTCATCAAAATTGGCGCGTTGTTGGGAGGTGGTGTTGCGACAATATCGTGAAGTTTTGCGATTAGTGACTTGAAGATCCTTCCTCGTGAAGTTATTGTTTTCAAAAAATACAAAAATACAAAATATTTTTCTTTTCTTTGTAAATATGTAAAAGATAAAAATACAAAAAGATTTTGCTTGTTGTTTTAAATAAAATAGAACACACAATCAATATAACACTTCTCAACTTGAGTGTTATCATTATAAGTTCCCGAACCAAAGATTCAAAACTTGCCTTTGTGTCACTTGCGTGAATACGCTTGTGATTATTGGTTTAAGTTCCTTGTGTTTTTGCTACGGTATCGTTTTGATTGATTTGTTTTTGTGCATGTGCACTCGTTTCCATTACAAAACCCCAAAAATATTCTTCTCGTTCCTCTTATCCGTATAATTCTATTTCTCTTACCCTCTTTTACCGTTTAATTCTACTCTTCGTTATCCTCTTGAATGATTAATTCTTATCTCTTGACCCTCTAAATTGTTTAATTCTCCACTATGCTCGATTTTTCACCATTTGATCCCCATGATCCTCGGACCATGGAGGATTTCTATCGTCCATCACTTATCGGTCGAGGAGGACCGATCGCTCCGATATCCGTTTGGGAGCCAATTTTAGATTGAAAAATCATATGGTTCGTCTTCTTCGCCAACATTGCCAATTCCATGGATTTCGCGACGAAGATGCTAATGAGCACTTGAACAAGTTCTTGTCTATTACTCAATCCATGAAACAAAAAGGCGTTTCTCAAGATAATATCCGATTGAATCTCTTTCCATTCTCTTTAACCCACGATGCGAATCTTGGTTTTATACCCTTGAAAAACATTCAATTCATACTTGGGAAGAGATGTTTCACAAGTTTCTTTCAAAATACTTTCCATATTCGAAAGCGATACAGGTGAGGAAAGAAATTCTTAGTTTCCAACAATTAACCAAGGAATCAGTATTTGAAGCTTGGGAAAGATTCAAAACATTATTGCGAAATGTCCGATCATCAATTTTGCTTCTTGTCAAATCCTAACCTTTATCATGGTATCACTATGATTGATCGAGACAAAATATTGTTGGCGGTGGTGGAAATCTCATGCGGAAGACTCCTCGAAGCTTACGACTTGATCGAGAATATGACGCAACATCATTATCGGTGGGATGCTAACGTTCCTTATGATTCTACTACTATGTTGAGTGATCATTATTCGAGGAAATTTCCGTTATGAGTGCACAAATTGACGTCTTTGGCAAGCAAGAAAGCTATATCAGTCAACAAAGATCGAGTCATCCACCCACCTTTTACTATTTCGACTCTGACGATAGTGATGATGATGAACCGTTTGAAAAAGAGAACTTAAAGATTGATGACGATTCTTCGAGTGGCAATCCCACTCCCATTTCTGATCCTATCATTTCCGACTCTTCCCTTTCTCTCACGCCGGTTGAGAGAAGTGACGTCGTTTTGGAAGAAGTCGATGATCCAATTTCGACGAAAATTGTTGAAACCGATTGCGATCCCGGGGAGATGTTCCTTTATTAGAAAAGATGTTTTACGATGAACCATCACCTTTTCTTCCCCCGAAGGAAGATAACGTTGAAGAAATTTTCGTACTTAAGCCGTCAGATCCTTCGGAGCCCGAGCTCGAGGATTATGTTCCCGAATTTGAGAGTTTTATCTTTGATACGGCGGAAGAGAGTAGCGACAATCCCATTTCTCATCCCGATCTTTCTCTTATGACTTATGAGTCGTTTTTCTTTGATATCGATCATACGGAAAAGACGAGTCGTGGCAGCACCACTTCTCATGCTTATTTCTCTCTTCCCGAGTATGATTCGTTTCGTTTTGAGGAGTTCTCCGATGAACTATCTCATATCATATCTCCTCCGGAGTATGATCATTTCTGTTTCGATTTTGAGAAATATTTTAGTTTAGTGGAAGAGCAACTCTCTCAAAAGAGTTCCGTTATTGATGACATCACCCTGTCTCTTCCTCCCAAAGTTTTTGTTGAAAATAACCCTATGATCTTAAATGATCAAATTCAAATTAAGGATAATATGAAATTTGCTTTTGAGGATGAAGAATTGATTCTAATTGTTATCAAAATCTTTATTCCATTTCTCTCATATAATGTGATTTCTCCTCTTCTTCACTCTTGCGGGAGTGAGGATACCATCTTTGACCCCGGTATCACCGCTTTTCCTTTTTAAGGACCGTGGGTATCTCGTCGGAGTGGAACTTTCTTATGTTTCAATGTTTATCCAAACCTCTTGAACGAAAGTCCGATGGAGATTATCTTATCCACTTGCTTCCCCAAGGACAAATGAATTCGGGGTCGAGTCAAGCTAGCGACTCGGTTAACAAAAACAAGAGCATTTCATGGGTAGCCACCCATGTTTCTGACTTCTTTCTCTTTTCTAACACTAAGTGTGGGGGGAATTCCCCCACTATTGTTTGCTTGTTGTGTGTTTACTCTCTGTTTTCAGGATTCCCGTGGATCGTGATGATTGATGCGCCTGTTTTCAATCCAGCCGCCCAATATCCGATTTTTTTTGCTAACGTTTATCTAGGGATATCTTAATTAATCCTTTTTGTGAAAAAAGATTTCGCTTCCACACTTGGCTAGTAGCATTACCTTTTTCCGTTCTTTCGGCTCCGGCGGTACTTTGAATATTGAGGGCAATATTCAATTCTAAGTGTGGGGAATTCTAGCAATTTTGATCACATTGTACCTTCTAGTACCCTAGCACCCCGTTTTGACCAAAATTTTAAAAATTTATCGTTTTAAGTCAAGTATTTACATTTTCAAGAAGTGCTTTGCACAAAATAATGCGTTAATGCTTGGTGTTAATGGTAGTTTAGTCTTGATTAGGCTAGAACAAGGGAATCCCTACTGCTAGAGTGTTGATCTAGTCGCTCTCTTAACATTAGGCTAAGGTTTTACGTGTTGTGCAAATGAAAATGCTAAGCGTGGAGTAGTTGGTTCTCTTTAGAGCTTATATAAGTAATCTATGGCTTTTTCTCCCATAAGATAACTAAACGGACTAAAATACATGCTCGTTGTCAAACTTTTGAACATTCAAATTGTCTTGTTACAATAAAAGTTTTAAGCAAAATTGATTTAGAGTCCGAGTTCAACTTTTATTTAAATTTTAGAAAGCATACTTTCTTTAAATCGAATAATGTTGCAAAATGAAAGTACCGTAAAGTTGCTTGAATGATGCAAAAGTTGCAAAGTTTAAAGTTAAAGTCAAAAGTGAAAAAAAAAAATAAAAAAAATAATAAAAAAATAAAATAAAATTGATGAAAAAGTGAAAAAAAAAGTGAAAAAGTTGAAAAATGAAAAAAAAAATATGAGTTGCGAAAATAAAAGCACTATGTTGCTTATGAATAAATGTGCGAAACTTGCTTTTTCTTAAATTTAAATCGGAAGTTGAACTCGTATTCGTCAAAGTTGTCTAAAAGTTTGACGGTGATTTGGAAATCCTTGATTTCAAAGACCCCGAAAGCTCCGATACTATTCTCGAGGGTGAAAACCTAGCCTCCTTAAAAGGACAAGCTGAGAAGAAAGTCGCTACATGGAGTGATCTCATCTTTGAATCTCGAATTTCTAAATTATCGTCGGTTGTGATCCATTTAGGTTTAGTTTTAACTTAACGGTAGCTTCGTAAATCTTTGGAATCGAATTCCCGCTAATTCCGGTACTATTCTCTGTGAGGTGTCAAAAGCCCGGTCACTTAAAACTAATGTTTTGGGATGTGCCGAGAAGAAAGCCGCTACATGGAAGAGGCCCTTTCTATCCTTAGACTTTCATCGTTTCCGGTGGGTTAGTACTTTGGTTAAGTGGATAACAACCATAACAAATGTCGATTTTAATGATCAAACTTTTGAAAATGAGCACACTCACTTAAATTTTATAAATTGCGGGAATAAAAAGTTAAGTCTCGACTTACATAGATTATTGATATAAGTAGTGTTAGCATTTTACAAAAACGTTTGCACAATAAGTTTAAGCTTGGTTTGAGAGTATAAAAAAGAGGATGACGATTACAATTCCCCGGAGTCACCCATTTTGCGTGAATCCCGTTCCGTGATGCCATGTTTTGATAATCAAGCATTTTATTTATTATCGTTCAAATTTAAATTTCTCGTAGTGAATAAAAAGTCGAAACGGGGTATTCTTGGTATTTTTTATCCTTTCATTACTTCATATGATCGGATTGCTAGGGACTAGCAATTGATAGTGTGGGGGGATGATGAGTGGCCTTTTACTCATCATTTTAAGCCCGAAAAACCCCACAAAAACGTCTAAAAACATTGAAATATACCCATTTATCTGCAGATATCCTTGGAATGTGTTTTATGTGTTTGGTACAAAAGGATCGAAAGCAGGCAAAGCAGACGGATATGAGCTTGGAATGGAAAGCGTGCTTGCAGACGGAGCCGGAAGTGGATTTTCGCATTTTGAGTCCGGACGCGTTTTTGGAGTGAGTGGAAAACAAACCCGAAACCAAACCCTTAACCCAAAATTACCTTCCTACCCTTTACCCGAACCCAATTTACTATTTTACCCTTCACCCGAATTCAAAATTACCCTTTACTTTTTAATCAAAACTTAAAACATATTTATTAAAACAATTATTTTTATTTAAAACCAATTTTACATTTTCTTTAAAACCTTTTCATAAAACCTAAAAAATAAAAATACCTTTTTACTAAATCCTAAAAATACAAAATATAAACCAACCCTTTCACCCAATGGACCACCCAACCCATTCATTAAAACCCTTTACCCTTTTTCCCCATCTCCCTTTTTACCCATGTCTGCCAAAATATCAAACCCAGATAAACCCAAATCAATCCATTTGGCGCCAAAACCCCCCTCCTGTCCCTCTCATCCCTGTCACTCTCACCCCAGCTACCATCCAAAACATTATCACATGGGTACTTCATTGCCACCTTGGCAATCCAAACATACAAAGGAAAATGGATGGTTGTGATGCAATGCTTGGTGACCAAGGTGGAATCCATGGCTGTGATGAATGGGAAGAAACACTCCAAGATGAAAGTGCTCTCATTTCTCTCACTGTACAAGCACAACCAAGACAGAAAGACAAGAGGACAGATTATTTAGTATAAATAGGACCTAAGTGCTTTTGTAACATTTTGTCTAGAATTTCATGTTCTAGTTCCATTTTATTTCATCATTTAATTTAAATGTAATTTTTAAAGCAAGTTCAGTCTTTAATTTCAATTTTAAGTTTATGCAACCTTGATTTTTATTCATGTTATTAAATTATGCCATTGATGTTTGAGTGTTTGTTTCAGTTGTTTAAACTCTTGTGAGCTTGTGGTTAAGGTTGATAATCAGTTTTTTTTTGAAGTTTTAAAGTCTCAAATATTTTTCATATCAGTTTCAAGGTTTTACGCCTAAAGGGTGTTCGGTTTAGCAAGTTTTTTTGGGTCAATTTCGTTTTTGACCCATGTTTGGGTCAAAATAGATTAGCTTACTCTCAAACTAGTTGAATTTTAGTTTCATGATCTTTTATAATAGCTTTTAGTTGCCAATTTACTTTGTGGAATGGTTATGCATATCTGTCACCATAGTCCCCACCGCCCATGTTTTAGATTAATTTTAGGTGTGTTAGAATTAGAGCTAGGATCTAATTTCTATGTTACAAGTAGTTAGTAGTATGAAATTCATCTATTAATGCTTGTTCTTGATTTTGTGTTTGCTTAGTAGCTTATTTTAGCCGTTGAAACGTCCCTTAGTCACTTTTGAACTGTTTGCATCACCGGACTTGCCCTCTTTTTCTGCTTTGGTACCAGAGCTCAAGAGCTTATTTGGTTTTGCACTAGCCTATAGATCACTAGGTTAGCTTTATTAGGTATAATTTAGTTCAATTAGGATAGCTTAAGTAGTCCATAGCTTAATTAGTCCATAAAATTAGCTTATGCAAGCTTGTGTGCTCAAATTCATTTAGCCAAACAGCTTTAAGCTCCTTGTGAGCTGCTGCTGTTATTAAGCTGGTTACAGTTTTTTTTCCAAGTTTACTTTCTGTGAAGAATGCTTATTTAGTCTATTAGTTAGTTTCCAAAAAGAAAAAAATCCCAAAAATATAGTTATACCAAGAAGAGAGGCCGGGTTCGAACATGACCTCTCCCTTGCACAAAGACTCACACACACCCCACGTTACCAACTGCACTAGAGGCTACTCACGTTTTACTCTACATAATTTTATATAAAACACCTCATTCGTTTTAAGCTCATTCGCATTGTTTAGCTTTTTAACAGCTTATTAGGAGTAGTTGTGTACTTAGTCATATTTTTCCTAAGATTATAATAGTATAAAGTATTTTTAAGAAAAATTTCAGATTTTTATAAAAACGTTTAGTGTTTTTAATAATTAATTTAGTTTAAAATAGTTTTTAATTCGTAATAAATAATTTAAAAGTCGAAAAAATACCCGGCTTTTTCCTAAAATCATTTTTTGTCATTTAGGATGTAAGAAAATTAATTTTAAGTTTGTAGGGTTAATATTTTTACATTTTCACCTTTTAAAGCGTGCGAGACCCATGACGTGCTCGATTTTAGGTTAATTACGTTTTAATTAGCTTTAAGTTTCTGTAGTTTCCTTAGTATTTTAGACTAATTTTAGGACTCCTTAGATTTCCTTAGTGTAGTTTTATTGCTTTCCTTTAAATTCCGTCATTTAGTTTAAAATTCCAAAATTTAAAATTCTTTGTATTCAAGCATCCAATCCCAAACCAAAACATCACCGTCGGTTCCTCCTCGTTGGGAAGCGACCGGGTAATCACTTACCCGGTATCACTTATCGTATATTCGAGGGTTTTGCGTGTCGATCTTTTTACAAAGCGGTCGATTTGTAATTCTCTCGCTTATTTCGTATTTGATATTTTATATAATAATTGACTCATCAAAATTGGCGCTTGTTGTCGGGAGGTGTGTTGCGACAATATCGTGAAGTTTAATATTTTTAATTAATTAATTAGTTAAAATTAGTTTTTAATTCGTAGAAAATAAAATAAAAGTCGAAAAAATACCCGGCTTTTTCCAAAAATCATTTTTTGTCATTTAGAATGTAAGAAAATTAATTTTAAGTTTGTAGGGTTAATATTTTTACATTTTCACCTTTTAAAGCGCGTGCGAGACCCGCACGTGCCCGATTTTAGGTTAATTACGTTTTTAATTAGCTTTAAGTTTCCTGTAGTTTCCCTTAGTATTTTAGACTAATTTTAGGACTCCTTAGATTTCCTTAGTGTAGTTTTATTGCTTTCCTTTAAATTCCGTCATTTAGTTTAAAATTCCAAAATTTAAAATTCTTTGTATTCAAGCATCCAATCCCAAACCAAAACGTCACCGTTAGTTCACTCCTCGTTGGGAAACGACCTGGGTAATCACTTACCCGGTATCACTATCGTATATTCGAGGGTTTTGCGTGTCGATCTTTTTACAAAGCGGTCGATTTGTAATTCTCTCGCTTATTTCGTATTTGATATTTTTATATAATAATTGACTCATCAACAAGCAAATACCAAGTGTAGGGATATTTGATAAGGATTTAAAATGTACCTTTTGAGGGGTCGTTTAAGCCCTTAATTGATCACTTTTGTATCTGTTATTACTTAATTTCGTTCATTTTCACTTTTAGGTCTCTTGAAGGCAAATTCTTGGAATGACACTTATTCGGACGAAAAGCGCGAATATCTGAAGAAAATGGCCAAAGTCAAGAATCGAGACACTTAAGCTGCTTGAATTGAAAGGGGACGGCGTCGAGTTCTAATTGTGGCGTCGTCGGAACCAATTTTCGACGACTCAAGAGCCAAATTGCTTATTTACAAGTGGCGGCATCGTGTTTTAAAAGAGTAGGCGTCGCGGACTCGGGACGGCCTAGATTTGATCCGAACGGCGTCGAGACTCAAGCGGCGGCGTCACGGGAATAAGGTGGCGCCGTCACAATGATAACGTGGCCAAAGCGAAACCCTAATAACGGCGTCACAAATTAAAGAGTGACTTTGTCGCAGATTGTAACCTTATATATAAAATCGAATTTTTAGTTTTCGGTGTGTAGTTTTGTGGAGTAAAACCTAAACCGAACCAAGGTCATTTTGTCTTGTACAGTATTTTAGGGTTCCATACCCTATCTTACATCAAGATAAGTATTTTACTTCATTAATTCAATGATGTCTTCTATTGATTGTGTGTATGCTTGCATGTTTCCCATGTCCGCTAATTTACTTGTGTGTTTGCTTAGTTAATATGAAACTTAGTTATTGAATATTGATTGGTTGTCTCTTATCTTAATTGTGATTGACCTAGTATTGCGATAGGTCATTCGTTGTGCTATTAATGCTTGATTAATCTTTGTTGAACCTTAGTTTATAATCACCTAGAGTAATTTTAGGCTAAACATCCAAAGAATACTTAGTGTTAAGTTTATGGATCCTAGAGATTTTGTAGTCTGTTAATACAAATAAGCCGTAAAAACGTTTATTTATATTTTACGATCTTCTAATGTTTTGTCGATAACAAAAGTAAAATCATATTAACGAAACAAATAAAATACGTAAATGGTTTGAACTAATAGTTTTATAACACACTTACGTTTTCACATAAAACACTATAACAAGATTAAGTGATTTTATATTTTAGATACACATGTACAACAACTAGTGTTTACATATTGGCTTAACAAGTTTAAGTAACTCTATGAGTTAGATACATATGTACAACAACTAGTGTTTACATATTGGGTTAATACATACTTATATTAAGTACACTAAAATGGGTAAAACAAGTATATACTAAAATAGGTAAAAGTAAGTATATACTAAAAGATAAAAACTAGCAAATGGTTTTTGACCCATAACCCATGGTTTTATATATACCACTTACACAAGTTCAATGTATCCTTAAGGTACATTGTATCTAGATGAAAACCATGGATCAACCCATAACCCATGACCCATGACCCATAACCCAAAATACCCATGGGCAAAGAGGAGGCGGACCACGGATCCACGGCTTTGTGCTAGCGGATCCCAGTGGAAGGATCCGTGGGATCCGGGATCTGATGAGTGAATTTCCTCTATAAATAGAGAGCCATTTCTTCCTTTCTATTCATCCCTTTACACATACTTCCCCAAGTATTCTAACCTCTAACCTCGGATCCAAGAGATCTATGTCGCTTTCTCTTTTGTTTTGTGTGATCTTGTAGATTCCTATTAAAGGAAAGATCACCACATCTTGAAGACGTGCAAGCTCAAGTCCATGAGTTGCCATGCTTCGTCATCATCAAGACAACGAAGGTTCTCTTGTTGATAGTTCTTCCTTTCTCCATAGATGTTGGGTTGAAGGCATTAGTGAAGAATGCCGAAAGTGTCAAGATGAAAACATTAGTGAAATATGTTGATCATTTGCGTCAAAGCATTAGTGAAGAATGCTTAAGGTGTCAAGACGAAGGTATTAGTGAAGGATGCCAAGCGTTGTGTCAAAGGCATTAGTGAAGGATGTCGAAGAATCAAATCAAGTAGCATTTGGGAAGAATGCTTAGGTCGTATAATCGATGAGGTGCATCATTATACATATAAAGGATGGTGATATCCTTGATGGTGTTGTAACAAGGAGTAGATCTCCTTGATAATAGGTGTTAATGTCGTGAAGGGTAGTAGTTCCTCCATAATGGAACTAGGTGCTTAGCCTAGTACCTAATAAAGGGTAGGCGACGTTGTGATAGGATTAGTTCTCCTAAGGTGTGAAAGAACTCGGTGGTTAGCCTAGCACCGTATAAAGAGTAGGCGACGTTGTGTTAGGTTTGGTTCGCCTTGGTGTGAAAGAACTCGATATTTAGCTTTGTACCAGAGAAAGGTTAAGCGGCGTTGTGAAGGCTTCTCCGCCATAAGGAGTTGGTGTAGTGCTCGCGAACTCTCGAGTAGGTGACTCGGGGAGTGGAGTAGGGAAAGGAAGGTGTCCTTGTAGCCGAACCACTATAAATAACTTGTGTCGTGGTGATGTGCTTCTTACTCTTTATCTTTCATTATATGTTTATATATCTATCTATCAACGTCCAACATAAACAATCAAATAGATTGACATAAGTCGATCTAAATATTTAAAAGGAAGTTTTAAATTGGTAAAACTATTCAACCCCTTCTAGTTTTCCACAATTGGTACGAGCTTCAGTAACCAAGTTTCTTAAAGTATATTGTACTTTAAAGACTTGATACGATCCGTGTATGTTTGAAAACTACAAAGAAGGATTTTTTTTCTTTGGATCATATTTTCTGTTAAAACATTTTGTTGGACATTGATAGATGATTCTAACAATATTCCGTTCTCGAGTAATTTTTATGCTAGAATTCTCCAAAATCTTCACTCAAAGATGAAGTCAACATTCAAGGAAGGATTCTTAAAGTAATCACAACTTAAGTACATCAAGTACAAAGGATTACTTTAAAGCTCATGAAGTATCTTTGGTTTTATACCAAATCAAGAAGCATAAAGGTATGTTCTACTTTTCGTTAGATAGGATACTTGAGTTCTATTTTTTCAAATACTACTTTGATTATTATAACACTAAGGCGTTAGAAGTCTCTTTCGTCACTCTTCCACCTTTCTCGTCATAGGAATAATTTTTTTGTTTAAAACGCCGTCATCACATCCTCGATATGAGATTCATCAAAACCGTCATTCAAAACAATCGTCATCTAAAACCTCCAAACTATCTTTTTGTAAGCTATTCCGTAAGCATACTACAAAAGATTGTCAAACAAATTTTTATGTTCTTAATAGCGGATCCTCTAGTTGTACTAGCGGATCCCAAATACAAAGGATCCGGGAACCGTGGAGCGAGAACTCACCATACGCCTTCAAAATCACCACCGATCTTTTCCTCTATTCTCATAACACAAAACGACCAAGCTCGCATCCATCCTCATTGGCTTTCATAACCTCAAAGCATTTCTTCCTAGAACACCATTGTAAGTAATTACATTAACTTGTTCTAATTTTCATCATCTTCATTCTAGGGTTTATGGTTCCTTAAGTTTTAATCAAATTAATTTAATTAGGGTTTTCAAATTAATCGTGAAAGGGTTTTTAACTAAATCACATTGTGCTCACAACATTGTTAATACAAACCAAAACCATAAACCCATTTCCAACTAATTTTACCTAATTGGAAAATTTGTATTTCTAGGACCAACCATGCCCAAAGCCACTCAACAAGATCATCATGACACCGTCCACTATCTCACTCACTACTATCGTAAAGGGGTCGACCAAAACTAACCGTAAAATTTTCAAAAGCCTCACAAATGACTTATTCACGAAGGTCATGTAGTCAAGGAATGTTTCCTTGAAAATCGACACTCGTCAAGTTTTCTCGACAATCAACTTTGATTGTCTTCTTAACATGATGAACAAATTTGTCCGGTTTCATTTTTGAGTTTTACAAAAGCTTTAGGATCATTAGAAACACCGATAATAGCATCTCAATCGCCTTTATCATCAACACACAAAACTTTACTCTTCCTCTCAACACTTTTGCTCAAATTCTTCTTATTCCTTGTGAAGGAATTTGTATGTACTCTCAAGATTGGGCAATTAACGCTCAAAACCCCGCACTTGATCCTAAGCTCTCTACAACACTCCTCTCGACAATCCCGAAACCATTCGCGATACTATCTTTAAGATTAGGACCGACCAATCCGTTCGATCGTAATAAAAAGCTAATTCACCGTAATCCCTTTAAAATGGAACTTTTGAAATGCATCCCATGTTTAGAAAATGGGAAGAAATCCTTAGAAAACATCATTAGCCTAGTTGGAAACAAAGATCATCCAAACGCATGCCTTGTGCAAATGATCTATTGTCTTATCCACCAAAGGCCATTTAATCTTTCCTATTACATGGTAAGGAGAATGGCTGGGGTATTCAAAGCTTCCAACATGGTACTCCCATATGGTATGCTCCTAACACGACTTTGTAAGTACGTTAGTGCATTGCAACCATCCCCTATCAACGATGACCATTACCTTTCCGATCACGTCATGGTACCCCTTACCAAACAACCATCTAAACGGTTCATGGTTAATGGAGAGAAACCCGAAGCCCTCTCGGACTCCTCGGCCGGAGAAGAGGAAGAAGAAGATGAGGAGGACATCGACCCCGTATCCAACATCAAATTGGACATTCTTGAATACCACGAACAACTTCCAACCATTCCAAACGAGACCGCGGAATACAAAAAATTAAGAGGCATGATTCAAAACCTCGCTTACAATCTCACTAAGCCGTCAAAAAGAAAGAGGAAGAATTGACGAAAGAGACAATAGGAATGTGTTTAATTTTTATCTTATGTTTGAATGATTTCTTTTTAGCATTGTTGGCTTATGGAATTTTGGATATTGTTTCTGGTGCTATATGATGGCTTGCTTGTTTCTAAATTGCTTGTTTCATAGGATTTAATAGTGTACAAAATCTACACATCATTTTTTTTTTGTTACGTGTTGATTACGATCTGCGGATGCGGATCCCTAGGATTAGCCTAGCGGATCCTTCCCTTGAAGGAACCGTGGGATCCGTAACATCGGATCAACAATGCGACGATTCAACACATTAAAAGCGCTTTCTAGATAACATCACATTAGCTTAGCATGTGTTTTTAGAACCCAACTAAGTCCATGATGAGTGCTTATTCACTCATTATTTTTACCCGCATATGATCTCAAAAACGACTAAAAACACCCTAATACGCTCAAAATATGTTAAAAATATCCTCGGAGTGTGTTTTATGTCTTGCAGGTACAAAAGGATTGAAAACAGTGCGAAAACGGACAAAAACGAGCTTAAATCGGGAAATGGCAGTTTTAACCCCTGAAGATTCAAGAATTGTCACGTTTAGTCCCTCAAGTTTCAAATTTGGCAAATTCAGTCCTTGATCTACTGGAGAATGTCAAGATTGGCCCTTGAACACATTTTCAGATATTACATGCTTGGTCCCTGAAAAATCAGAATTTACACAATTAATCCCTAAGTTGCTAAATGTGTTCAAATTAAATCCCATATCCAATAACTTAAATAAACCCCTATAACCAAACCCTTTTACCCTTTATACACTCCTGTTCTTACCCAAACTCCCAACCCCAAAAATGGCGCCATATTTTCCCCCCTCCTCTGCTTCTCTCCATCACTTTCCCATACTCCCAAGTCCCTATCTCCTTCCCTAAGAAAAGAGTCACGAGACTCATGCCACCTTGGCAATCCAAAGTGCAAAAGAGAATCCAATGGTGAGGTTCCAAGGTTTAGGGCTCCAAGGTTAATCCAATGGTTGAGATGGGATTGAGAAAGCACAAAAAGTGTGTTTGCTTGTTTGCACTCACAAAGAAAACACAAGGCCAAGATGTAGATTATTTTTGTATAAATAGGGATTAGGTGATTAATGTAAAAGTTGTCTAGAATCGGTGTTCTAGTCCCATTTTAGTTTTCGTCATGTAACTTTTAATTTCGGTGTAATTCAATTTCAAGTTAAATCAAATTTCCAGTTTGCAATTTATTTTATATGCAGTTTTCTTTTATTTTGCATTGTTGCTCAAGATTGTTAAAGTTTGGTTTATAAGTTCAAGAGAGCTTGTGTTTGAACTCTCAAAACTGATTTCAAAGCTTTTTTTTTAGTCTCAAAAATCTGGCTTTCTGCCTAAAAGAGTGTTTGGAATAGCATTAGTATCGGGTCAAAAATTCATTTTTTGACCCATTTTGGGTCAAAACCAGTCTATTTAGTTTTAGCAAGTTGTTTGAAGTTATTTTAGTCATCCAGTAGTGTAAATTTGCAAGATGTACTTGGATTGGTTATAAAAATTTTTGTCCAGGCAGTCCCCAAACTGCCACTTTCTTAGCATAATTTAGGTGGGTTCTAGTCATAATTAGGATTTGAATTTGATTGTATAAGTAGTTAATATTATAATGTTCATATGTGTCGATATTTTTGGAGTTCTGACTTATTTAGTCACTTATAATTTCCCTCAAAACTGTCCATTTCCATGTTTTCTCTTCCTGTCGCAGCAGCAGCAGCCTGCATTCAGTTGTGCAGCTTATTTATAAGCTGTAAAGAGCTTATTTAGGCCATCTATTGGGGGCAAAAGCTTGCCCACTAGCTTGGCTTCATGGTTCCATAAGCTCAGGTGTTCACCACAACTGTAGCTTAGTCAGAATAAGCCTTAAAAAGCCCCTCAAAGCTGTTTTGAGGACTGCGCACCAGGAGCAGTTATTGCATCATAGTGCTCATCAAGATCTTTAATTAGGTTGTTTAGGATTTTTAGTGCTCATTAGTGAAATCGGTTTAGGTTTAGTGTTAGTTAAAACTTTTAGTGCTTATTGTCCCTTTTAGATAGCTTATTGCTCATTTGTAGTTTTAGGATCTCCTTAGTTAGTTCATTATACCAACTGTTTTCCCTCTTCATCGATGTAATTGTAGGTTCCTTAGGTTAGATTTATAGCTATTAGTGAAGTATTGTTATTATCTTCGTTTGACGGATCTTGTTGGATTGAGTTTAAGTCCAAAACTTGCATAAGGGTGTTTGGTTGGAACTGTCCAAAACAAAGACCCAATGGGTGTTTGGTTGTTTGCTTATTGAGCTCCCAAGTTTCAAGAGGTGTGTGTGTTTGGCTGTCCCTCTGACTAGTTTCATGAATTGGTGTCATTTTAGACTTGATGGTTGGTTATAGATATTGAGATTGGTTCTTGTTCCTTTTCATTCTAGTCATTAAGAAGTGCGTTTGGTTGGAATTGATTAAGTTAAGAGAATTGATAAGTCGATTAGCGACTTATTGGGTGTATTTTATAAGTTAAGTTTTTTATTCAGGTTGCCTATTTAGTTCAGTTTCAGGTTTTAGAGCAAAAGTCAAGTAAGAAAACCAAACAGAAAATTAATTGCCAAAAAGGTGGGGACTGGGATTCGAACCCAGGACCTCCTGCCTCTTAGCACACGACCACAACTCCACGCACATTAGCCAACTCGCCCTTGGGCCTTTATTGGTTTATGTTTGTAATGTTTAATATGTAAAGCCTTCTTCAGTTTTTATACTTCTAGCTTATTCATCTTTTTAGTGCTTATTTCAATAAGCAATGCACCATTTTTATTTTTCTTGATTTGGTAGTGTTTGATGTATTTTATGTAATTTTGTAGATTTTTCCAAAATATTATAGTATTTTAATGAATTAATTAGTCTAAATTAGTTTTTAATTCGTAATAAATAATTTGAAACTCAAAAAATACCCGGCTTTTCCAAAAATCATTTTAGTCAATTAGAACGTAGGAAAATTGATATCACACCGTAGTCCTTAAATTGCAAAAGTTTTACGTTTTTGGCTCGGGTGGTTGCCGGTTTTTAGCGTTTTTGCATTTTAGCACTCTAGGATGTAGTTTAGCGTCGTTTTATTGTTTCTTAGGATTAGTAGTAGTTTATTTAGTGTTTACTTTGTTTTACATGCTTTATTTTTATTCCCGTTCTTTAATTCGTAGCGTAATCATAATCCAAAATTCGTTTAACCAATTCAAGTCCTTAATCACAAAACTCAACGATTCCGTCAATTTCACACCTCGTTGGGACACGACCCGGGGAAGTCACTTTCCCGGTATCACTTTTATCACATTCGTGAGATTTGGCACGTTAACCCTTTTCCTAAAAGGTTGATTTATCGAATTTCACGGATAATTTGATACGTTGATATTGTGTTTTTCGCCACTCACTTCACAGCGAATCAAAAAGCAATCATGTGCACAAACACTTATTACTCATGATCATTCAAGTACCTCCTCTTCCTAAAACACTTAGGAGAGTGAAACACCAAAACAAGATAGGCTTTAGTTTCTAGAAACCCCATTTCAAATCTGTCATAAGCTGAGAGCTGGATCCCTAGGAATAGCCTAGACGGATCCTCCAAGGAGGGAACCGTGGGATCCGGTGACGATATGTCTAACATTGCTAACCCAAACACTCCATCTCATCTTAAATGAGTTCCTAGATCGATGAAACTCGAATTTCAACCTTGTGCATGTCAATCATCACATTTCCAAGAACATTAGTGGATTAAGTCTTAAATACTAATTGCCAAAATCCTCTCTTTATAAACCACATTGCCTAGAAACATCTTAGTCATCTCACACAAATATCAACAATTGCAACCATTTCCCTTAGTCATTTCAATATGAGAAAGGCTCCTAGTGCTTATTCATCCACCCAAGAACCACCCAAGAAACTTGCTAGAATCATACATGAAGTTTCTTCAACCGAATCATCTCCGGTTAAGTCCACCAATGCTAGGATTTCTCCCACATCAAGGAAACCAATCAAACTAATCCCCAAGAATAAGATTCCCTAGGATATCTTCACCAAATTCTACCATAGCAAACAAACCCCCCACAACTCAACCAACATCATTAGCACCTAGAGATACTTCACAATCATTCTCACACTCTCACAATGTAGAAGACTTACCCTCTTGGCCATCTCATCTTTCACCATTACCATCCAATTCACATGATAAGATTGAACCACAAAATCAAAATGTTGAATCAACACTTGATCCAAAAGTAAACTCTATCATCCCTCCCAATAGTCCATTTTGGATTATGAGAAGACATCAAAAGCAACCACTTGACCAAATGGAAGTTGATGTCTCTCTACCTCTGACCACAAGCATTATAGAGCCACCCCTAAATGAGTCACAACCAAATCCTCCTTTATTTAAAGAACCTCAACCCACTTCACTTGAACTTTCACCTCAAGAAATTCAAAACCATAACAAGGATTGCTATCATTGTAAACACGTTGAAAGGTTGATACATGAATTACGCGAAGAGCATCGTTTCATGTTTCATCACCTCCTCGAACGTTTCAAAGAGGTTAACAAGCCTAAAACACAATAACCATAATAGTCATAAGCTCAAACCTAGAGCGTTTAGGACATCTTTTAATAATTAAGCTTTTAGTCGAATCTTAAGTTTGGAGTAACTTATTAACATTAATAGCATCTATTTGGCTTATTCATTCTCTTAGTTTTAGAGATTTGGTTGTGTATCTCTTTGTTTTATTGAATGAATACTTTTTATGCCATGACTACTATGTGTGTTGTGCTTGTTATATTGTACTTTATCTCATTCCTCAAGATGCACTCCTTGACATTTCTTCTTCTTGAAGAAAGCTGGAGCAGATGGTGGATCCTTCACGATAACTAGACGGATCCCTCCTTGAAGGGAACCGTGGGATCCGTGGTATGTAGCACAAATTTTTACTAACTTGAGTTTCTTTGCGAAATTATGCACTATACTCTTGTTTTCTAACCTTTACTTTGTAGATTTTCAAAATAACACATGAAGTTTTTGACACCATAAAAGCTAGGGGAGCTTTGTGTCAAACATTATTGCAAAATCATTTGCAACTTAATCCATTTTGGATTACACTTTATGCTACCCATTGCAACTTTGCAATATTCGGGGGAGCATTTTAAATCACTTAGACGAACCATTTGCAAACTTAATTGCAAACACAAGTAGCTTATTTTACATTATGTCCTTGACGCCCTTTTTCAAAGGGATGGACTCGTCAAGGGGGAGTTAAGACGAGTACCATTCCCGTCACTTGCTCTCATTGAATCTTTTATAATTTTTATTATAAAAATTGTGTTAGTTTCTTCAAACACTTTTTGTTTCGACAAAAAGGGGGAGAAGAAAGTAAAAACTACAAATTCAAACGTTTACGAATTTTAGCTTTTCCTTAAAATAATTTTATGTTTTGTCATAAAAAAAAGGGTGAGATTGTTAATACAAATAAGCCGTAAAAACGTTTATTTATATTTTACGATCTTCAAATGTTTTGTCGATAACAAAAGTAAAATCATATTAACGAAACAAATAAAATACGTAAATGGTTTGAACTAATAGTTTTATAACACACTTACGTTTTCACATAAAACACTATAACAAGATTAAGTGATTTTATATTTTAGATACACATGTACAACAACTAGTGTTTACATATTGGCTTAACAAGTTTAAGTAACTCTATGAGTTAGATACATATGTACAACAACTAGTGTTTACATATTGGGTTAATACATACTTATATTAAGTACACTAAAATGGGTAAAACAAGTATATACTAAAATGGGTAAAAGTAAGTATATACTAAAAAGATAAAACTAGCAAATGGTTTTGACCCATAACCCATGGTTTATATATACCACTTACACAAGTTCAATGTATCCTTAAGGTACATTGTATCTAGATTGAAAACCATGGATCAACCCATAACCCATGACCCATAACCCAAAATACCCATGGGCAAGAGGAGGCGGACCACGGATCCACGGCTTTGTGCTAGCGGATCCCAGTGGAAGGATCCGTGGGATCCGGGATACGATGGTGAATTTCCTCATAAATAGAGAACCATTTCTTCCTTTCTATTCATCCCTTTACACACATACTTCCCCAAGTATTCTAACCTCTAACCTCGGATCCAAGAGATCTATGTAGCTTTTCTCTTTTGTTTTGTGTGATCTTGTAGATTCCTATTAAAGGAAAGATCACCACATCTTGAAGACGTGCAAGCTCAAGTCCATGAGTTGCCATGCTTCGTCATCATCAAGACAACGAAGGTTCTCTTGTTGATAGTTCTTCCTTTCTCCATAGATGTTGGGTTGAAGGCATTAGTGAAGAATGCCGAAAGTGTCAAGATGAAAACATTAGTGAAGATGTTGATCATCTGCGTCAAAGCATTAGTGAAGAATGCTTAAGGTGTCAAGACGAAGGTATTAGTGAAGGATGCCAAGCGTTGTGTCAAAGGCATTAGTGAAGGATGCCGAAGAATCAAATCAAGTAGCATTTGGGAAGAATGCTTAGGTCGATAATCGATGAGGTGCATCATTATACATATAAGTGTTTATTTATTCACAAGGATGGTGATATCCTTGATGGTGTTGTAACAAGGGTAGATCTCCTTGATAATAGGTGTTGTGTCGTGAAGGGTAGTAGTTCCTCCATAATGGAACTAGGTGCTTAGCCTAGTACCTAATAAAGGGTAGGCGACGTTGTGATAGGATTAGTTCTCCTAAGGTGTGAAAGAACTCGGTGGTTAGCCTAGCACCGTATAAAGGGTAGGCGACGTTGTGTTAGGTGTGGTTCGCCTTGGTGTGAAAGAACTCGGTATTTAGCTTTGTACTGGGAAAAAGGTTAAGCGGCGTTGTGAAGGCTTCTCCGCCATAAGGATTTGGTGTAGTGCTTACGAACTCGAGTAGGTGACTCGGGGAGTGGAGTAGGGCAAGGAAGGTGTCCTTGTAGCCGAACCACTATAAATAACTTGTGTCGTGGTGATGTGCTTCTTACTCTTTATCTTTCATTATATGTTTATATATCTATCTATCAACGTCCAACATAAACAATCAAATAGATTGACATAAGTCGATCTAAATATTTAAAAGGAAGTTTTAAATTGGTAAAACTATTCAACCCCTCCTTCTAGTTTTCCACAGGTCTCCTCTCCGTTTGTCGGGGAGATTCGTTATTCGGGAGGTTCGATCTGGCTGACTGCCTGCGTATGACTTATGGTTCCATTCCCCTTTAGGGAGCTCCGTGGTGTTGTAGGCTTCCTCCGAACGTGCAAAATCGTCTACCCTCTTCATCATTTCCGTGACTGTCTTGGGAACTCTGTCCGAGAATCGCTTTACCAATTCCGGGCATTTGCTTCCGTTGGTGAATGAGGATATCTGCATTATTTCTGGCACACCGGGGATGTAGCTAGCCTCATCGGTCCATCTTTCCTTGAATTCTAGCAGGGTTTCATGAGCTTTCCGCACAATCTTTGTGAGTTCCATTGGGTCTTTAAGACACTTCCTCCTGAGAGCGAACCTTTCTAGGAAGCTCTCTCTAAGCTCCTCCCAGCTGTCAATACTACCGTTGGGTAATCGCTCGAACCACCCGCTTGCGGACCGTCAAATTTTCTTTGGAACATCCAAAGACCATACCGCATTGGCCGGCCGCCATGATTTCTTTGACCGGAGAAGAGAGTGACGTGATCATCCGGGTCAGAGGATCCGTTGTAAAGTTTTATGTTCTTAGGTAGCTCATGTCTCGGTCCGGCGAACTCTACTATCCGTCGCGTGAATGGGGATCTGGGGGCATCTTTGTATGGTTTGTGCAGATCCTCCACAACCTGCTTTCCTTTCGGATCTTTTTCTTTTTCTACTCGGGTGGGTCCTTCGACTTCGTCTCCGAAGTCGATCCGTATGGGTTGTAACGGGCTTTTTCCTTGGGTGTTATGTTGTTGTATCAAGGCTTTTAGCGACGATATGTGGTTTAGTATTTGTTCTTCTAAGTTAGGTGGGTTGTTTTCGGGTGGTGTTTCGGTGGAGGGACCTGTTTTGGTGGTAGGACCGGCCATTCTCTAGCTTTGGTAGTTAGAATAGCGGTCCCACGGATGGCGCCAATTTGTTGAAGTAAAAGTATGTAATTACCCAAACAAGCTGATCCTTCGGCTAATCCTTCGGTCAAGCTCTTTGGATTAGGTCCCTTCGGATCTGTAACACAAAGATAACACGCGTTAGCCTCGCCTAGGGTTTTATCCCTAGACCAAGCTCCGACGTGAGAATGAGTATGGTTATATGTCAGAGTAAAATATAATGAAATGGGGTGAGAATTCGTTAACCTTGAATGATGTAGTTTAACTCCTTTTATAGATGAGAAGCTTTTGTCCTCACCCGAAGGTCACGTGGGCGATAGTGACGTTTTCGGGCAGGAGTTGACTTTACTCTGTTTGGATTCCGTCTGGAAAGGGTCAGTAGTTCTGATCAAGATTTCTTTCCTTTTATATATGGTGATGTCAGGTGTCCGTTATGCCGAAGATTATGTCTAACCCTCCGGTATACGTAGTTTGGGTATGCTTGGTCTAAATTGGCTTGTACGCTTTATCCGGAAGATTGCATATTGTGCCGGGCGGTTTTGCTTAAGGTCCGGAGAGTTAGGTTCTTCGGCGTTTTACTAATATGCCGGGGAGTTGTATGTCGGGACATACGCCAACAATCCCCATGTCGCTTGAATGCCTAGAGCGAAAATATAAAATGAGGTACAGTCGACTAAAATTTTTGTTCTTGATGTAAAATAATGTACGTCATAATTTTAATCCATTATCATGTATGGTATCACAAAAAATCTTGCAAATTGGTGTCGCAAGAATGTCTCGTAAATAAGGTATCTCAAGAAATTCTCGCAAACTGGTATCACAAAAGATGGTATCACAAGATTTTCTTAAAATTTTGGCAGAGTTTCATTTTATAAAATAGTGGGTAACAAAAGTCTCTGTGTGAGAAAATATTCACCATTTAGGGATTGATTATAGTGTTTCATCTTAAACGTACACTATCGCGAGCATATTTCACCAAAAACTGGGAATTCACAATAATCATGCATGCCAAGTAAAGATATCTAATGCTATACATATAAAAAAAAAAAAAAAAAAAAAAAATCACTTGGTACTTCGTTATAAGCCAGGTATAACAAACATATATGAGCAGTCTATGCAATATATTCAAAAGTAAAACATAGCCAAATGGTTAAACTTCTAAGAGGAACAAGACCTAGCATGTATTTGAAACAACTCAATAACACAATAACAACTCAATAACAGCAACTAAACTATTTATTTGAAACACAATAAGAGCACTTTAAAAGAGGGTGTTCGTCAGGAGGAAGGCTGTCATGATAATCATCTTCAACCGAATGAGTCACACTATAAAAGCACTTTAAAAGAAGGTGTTCATCAGGAGGAAAACTGTCATGATAATCATCTTCAGCCGAAGGAGTCACATTATAAAAGCACTTTAAAATAGGGTGTTCGTCACGTGGAAGGCTGTCATGATAATCATCTTCAACCGAAGGCGTCACACTACAAAAGCACTTTAAAAGAGGGTGTTCGTCAGGAGGAAGGCTGTCATGATAATCATCTTCAACCGGAGGCGTCACACTATAAAAGCACTTTAAAAGAGGGTGTTCGTTAGGAGGAAGGCTGTCATGATAATCATCTTCAACCGAAGGCGTCACATTATAAGAGCACTTTAAAAGAGGGTGTTCGTCAGGAGGAAGGTTGTCATGATAATCATCTTCAACCAAAGGAGTTACACTATAAAAGCACTTTAAAAGAGGGTGTTCGTCAGTAGAAAGGCTGTCATGATAATCATCTTCAACCGAAGGCGTCACATTATAAAAGCACTTTAAAAGAGGGTGTTCGTCAGGAGGAAGACTCTCAGGATAATCATCTTCAACCGAAGGCGTCACACTATAAAAGCACTTTAAAAGAGGGTGTTCGTCTGGAGGAAGGCTGTCATGATAATCATCTTCAACCGAAAGCGTCACACTATAAGAGCACTTTAAAAGAGGGTGTTCGTCAGGAGGAAGGCTGTCATGATAATCATCTTCAACCGAAGGCGTCACACTACAAAAGCACTTTAAAAGAGGGTGTTCGTCGGGAGGAAGGCATCATGATAATCATCTTCAACCAAGGCGTCACACTATAAAAGCACTTTAAAGAGGGTGTTCGTCGGGAGGAAGGTGTCATGATAATCATCTTCAATCAAGGCGTCACATTATAAGAGCACTTTAAAAGAGGGTGTTCGTCGGGAGGAAGGTCATGATAATCATCTTCAACCAAAGGAGTTACACTATAAAAGCACTTTAAAGAGGTGTTCGTCAAGAGAAAGGTCATCATGATAATCATCTTCAACCGAAGGCGTCACATTATAAAATCACTTTAAAAGAGGGTGTTCGTCAGGAGGAAGACTCTCAGGATAATCATCTTCAACCGAAGGCGTCACACTATAAAAGCACTTTAAAAGAGGGTGTTCGTCTGGAGGAAGGCTGTCATGATAATCATCTTCAACCGAAAGCGTCACACTATAAGAGCACTTTAAAAGAGGGTGTTCGTCAGGAGGAAGGCTGTCATGATAATCATCTTCAACCGAAGTCGTCACACTATAAAAGCACTTTAAAAGAGGGTGTTCGTCAGGAGGAAGGCTGTCATGATAATCATCTTCAGCCGAAGGGGTCACATTATAAAAGCACTTTAAAAGAGGGTGTTCGTCAGGAGGAAGGTTGTCATGATAATCATCTTCAGCCGAAGGAGTCACATTATAAAAGCACTTTAAAAGAGGGTGTTCGTCAGGAGGAAGGCTGTCATGATAATCATCTTCAGCCGAAGGAGTCACATTATAAAATCACTTTAAAAGAGGGTGTTCGTCAGGAGGAAGGCTGTCATGATAATCATCTTCAGCCGAAGGGGTCACATTATAAAAGCACTTTAAAAGAGGGTGTTCATCAGGAGGAAGGCTGCATGATAATCATCTTCAACTGAAGGAGTCACACTATAAAAGCACTTTAAAAGAGGGTGTTCGTCAGGAGGAAGACTCTCAGGATAATCATCTTCAACCGAAGGAGTCACATTATAAAAGCACTTTAAAAGAGGGTGTTCGTCTGGAGGAAGGCTGTCATGATAATCATCTTCAACCGAAAGCGTCACACTATAAGAGCACTTTAAAAGAGGGTGTTCGTCAGGAGGAAGGCTGTCATGATAATCATCTTCAACTGAAAGAGTCACACTATAAAAGCACTTTAAAAGAGGGTGTTCGTCAGGAGGAAGACTCTCAAGATAATCATCTTCAACCGAAGGCGTCACACTATAAAAGCACTTTAAAAGAGGGTGTTAAATGCGGAGGAAGGTCGTCATGATAATCATCTTCAACCGAAAGCGTCACACTATAAGAGCACTTTAAAAGAGGTGTTCGTCGGGAGGAAGGCGTCATGATAATCATCTTCAACCAAGTCGTCACACTATAAAAGCACTTTAAAAGAGGGTGTTCGTCAGGAGGAAGGCTGTCATGATAATCATCTTCAGGCGAAGGGGTCACATTATAAAAGCAATTTAAAAGAGGGTGTTCGTCAGGAGGAAGGCTGCATGATAATCATCTTCAACTGAAGGAGTCACACTATAAAAGCACTTTAAAAGAGGGTGTTCGTCAGGAGGAAGACTCTCAGGATAAACATCTTCAACCGAAGGCGTCACACTATAAAAGCATTTTAAAATAGGGTATTCGTCAGGTGGAAGGCTGTCATGATAAATATCTTCAATCGAAAGAGTCACACTATAAAAGCACTTTAAAAGAGGGTGTTCGTCAGGAGGAAGGCTGTCATGATAATCATCTTCAACTGAAGGAGTCACACTATAAAAGCACTTTAAAAGAGGGTGTTCGTCAGGAGGAAGACTCTCAGGATAATCATCTTCAACCGAAGGCGTCACACTATAAAAGCACTTTAAAAGAGGGTGTTAAATGCGGAGGAAGGCATCATGATAATCATCTTCAACCGAAAGCGTCACACTATAAGAGCACTTTAAAAGAGGGTGTTCGTCAGGAGGAAGGCTGTAATGATAATCATCTTCAACCGAAGTCGTCATACTATAAAAGCACTTTAAAAGAGGGTGTTCGTCAGGAGGAAGGCTGTCATGATAATCATCTTCAGCCGAAGGGGTCACATTATAAAAGCACTTTAAAAGATGGTGTTCGTCAGGAGGAAGGCTGCATGATAATCATCTTCAACTGAAGGAGTCACACTATAAAAGCACTTTAAAAGAGGGTGTTCGTCAGGAGGAAGACTCTCAGGATAATCATCTTCAACCGAAGGCGTCACACTATAAAAGCACTTTAAAAGAGGTGTTAAATGCGGAGGAAGGCTGTCATGATAATCATCTTCAACCGAAAGCGTCACACTATAAGAGCACTTTAAAAGAGGGTGTTCGTCAGGAGGAAGGCTGTCATGATAATCATCTTCAACCGAAGTCATCACACTATAAAAGCACTTTAAAAGAGGGTGTTCGTCAGGAGGAAGGCTGTCATGATAATCATCTTCAGCCGAAGGGGTCACATTATAAAAGCACTTTAAAAGAGGGTGTTCGTCAGGAGGAAGGTTGTCATGATAATCATCTTCACCAAGGAGTCACATTATAAAAGCACTTTAAAGAGGGTGTTCGTCGGGAGGAAGGCTGTCATGATAATCATCTTCAGCCGAAGGAGTCACATTATAAAAGCACTTTAAAAGAGGGTGTTCGTCAGGAGGAAGGCTGTCATGATAATCATCTTCAGCCGAAGGAGTCACACTATAAAAGCACTTTAAAAGAGGGTGTTCGTCAGGAGGAAGGCTGTCATGATAATCATCTTCAACCGAAGGCGTCACACTATAAAAGCACTTTAAAAGATGGTGTTCGTCAGGAGGAAGGCTGTCATGATAATCATCTTCAACCGAAGGTGTCACACTATAAAAGCACTTTAAAAGAGGGTGTTCGTCAGGAGGAAGGTTGTCATGATAATCATTTTCAACCGAATGAGTCACACTATAAAAGCATTTTAAAAGAGGGTGTTCGTCAGGAGGAAGGCTATCATGATAATCAGGGGTAGTGCTATAAGGGAATGGTTTTGGGTAAACTTGAATCACCAAGTTCGGATTAGTCTTTGTGGATTTGTAGGTTGCCAACTTCTTTATTGGTGTAAGCTTAGGTGAAGCCATGAGTTTGATCGAATGAAGATTGAAGAATCGCGTTTAGGGATTTTGTAGGTAAAATCGTAGGTCATGAAACAAAAGCAAGGTAAATATATATATGCAATCATGTACAATTAGCCGACTATATTTTAACCGACTATACTAAAAACGCTTTCTAATTCTAAAATAAAAGTAATGGTTAAACATTCATTTAATACATTTTTCTTCTATAAGAAACAATGTTTTTTTTTTTTTTAATCTTCGTTTTATAGAAAAAATATCTTGTTACTGAAAATTCTGCTAATATTCATATCAAGGTTTATGCCAATACATATGAAAAATTTTGTTCATAAATATAACTTATTTTCCCAACAAGCTAAGCCTGCCAATGGGATTTTGCTATTCGGAATTATTCGTCTATGGACTTGGGCTCCTATTCTTTATATTGGGCCTTTAAGCCCATCATCAAACTTAAAAAGTTTTAGCTTTCCTTTGGGCCTATAAGCCCATTCCCTAAAGGCCGGCCTAAAGTATCAAACTGATGTCAATTGATTAAGCGCAAATCAATCAACTATGATATTTGTGTCAAGTAAGGGGGTGTTTGGATTAGCTTATTTAGCCGGCTTTTGAGCTTATTTCATTTCGGAGAAAAGTCAATAGGCTCACTTATTAGAGATGATTATCTTGAGGTTATTGGCTTAAGCCAATAATATGAAGCTTATAAGGTCAAGAAAAGTGAGCATATTGGCTTTTTTCCAAAATCAAATAAGCTCATAAGGATGCTAAATAAGCTAACCAAACACCCCCTAATCTTGTTTAATGACTTCATCTCAAAAACCGGTATATACTTTATACATGTTCGTAAAATAGTATAGGTAGTCCACATCGTTACTGAACCATCATTGACATCGTCACAACTCACATAAGTTGTACAAGTTTCAGTAGTGACATGTTGAAGGTTAAGCATGTTATAGCACAACATTTACAAATAATGCGAGTATAAAACAACTTTAGTTCTTTCATAACCAAAGTTATATTCTACTACGAAACGAAAAGAAGATAAAATATCATCATTTGGAAAATAAGTTAAAAAAAACAAAATAAATATACAATATCAAAGTGTATATATACAAACAAATAGCATGTTGTCATTTCCAAAAGCTAGATTAGTTTTCCAACATCACAACCAAAGAATCTAACCTTTACATGTTGATTCTTTGTTGTATACTCCCAAAGGGGACAAAATTAAATCATAAAGATTAAAATACAAAAGAAAGTTAATTAAAAAAAAAAAAAATGTAAAAAATAAAATAACAAGAAAGGTTGCAATTCTTCCACCAAAATAATGTCACACCCTCAAGAAAAATATACCCTATGCTTCATACTTTTTGATGGGATCTTTTAACTTTCTTCTCACATCATAATAAGCTTGTTACTCTTTAAAAACTTTGATATATATTCGGGGTCACTTTACATGGACTCTGTGTTAGCTTTGGCCTTTGCAGCTCGGGATGATTTTGATGAGGAGGACGACTTTGGGGAGCATGTCGATTTTGATTTTTTACGCCTTTGTTTTTTGGGTATATTAGGAAGGTCTACGGGTGGTAGATCGTTAAGTATATCATCCGAAGGCCGTCTTCCCATTGCTTCTCCAAAATCTACATGCATATAACCAAATTAGGTTATTTATAAGAACTCAACATATAATCCAAGTATCTCAAGGAGTCAAGGTCTAAAATCTTGCAACTAGCCAAGGTTTGGGCTTTATTTGGTCCTTTATTAATAGCAAACTCTAAACATGAATCATGTCAAATAATCTTGAAAACCAATGTCATAATTGTTCATTTATGCATTCTGATTTGTCTTATGCAATCATGTCATAATCATCGAATAACGATAAAAATAAAAATCACAACAATATGTTAATTGACCTAAAAACTCAATTTTAGGTTTGGGCTCACTCAAAATGCATGGATATAAATATTAATAAAAAGAACATACATATATTGTTGCTATCAAGAAAATGGTTGCACATATCATGGTCATGGGTATGTGTAGGTGTTGTAAAAGCAAAAAGGTCTTGTGACACATAAAGCCAAATCTCTTTGAAGTCAAGAATCTTTAGCTAAACACCAATTTATAAAAGAGTACAAGTTTCCTTTTCATTAGTACAAATCATGTTCCTAATTGTACAATTCATTTAACCAATGGTACAAGATTTTTAACTTATGATGTGGACAACGTGAGAGACAAAATCTATCTTTATTTCATGAAAAGTTTCCAAACCCGTGAATGGCCCACGTTTGGCCCATTAACTTCTTCAATCACAACCCACATGGTATCTTTAATTTTTCATTAAAACATAATATCATGAATTGATCTCATTGTATTTAAGTTTGTATCCTATGTTCAATGTCTCAATGACAAATTAAATGTAGTCTTTAAGTGAATTGTTTCATTACTAATTCTTTCCTAATCTTCTACTATAATGAGGAGTAATGTTTACGATAGTTGTACTTTGAATGACATTACAATCGTTTTTCTTTCAAGATCGTTTTTTCATATTAAGAAATAGAACCGACAACTTTAGGTTCATTTGTTTACTAAAAATGGTTTGCACCATAAAAAGTTAAAAACCAATTAAGTCACTAAGCATTTAGTTTAACCGACAAAGTTTAGGAAAACAAATCAATACAGAATTATCGACAACAACCAAAATATATATAATAAAAAATAGCTTGAGTACAACACTTTTTTTTTTTTTTTGCTTAAAACCATCAGCAAGAATTTATTTGCTGGATGAAAATTATTAAAAATAAATATTAAACGTCATAAACAGGGTATTTGACTCTTTTATTTCAAATTATTGCTTTTGTTAAATAAATAAAAAAATCAAATAATTGCATTTAATATTCGTTCTTTTTAATATGCTCAAAAAAAATTCTCAACCCGCCAATTTATCGAAAGTCACACTTTCCTTAAAATACAGTTTTCTGTTAGCATCTTTTTGTAAAAACGATGATTTATTTGTAATAAAAAAAAACAAATATAAAAAAAATCATTTCCAATAAATATTATAATACCTTGAGAAGACCATGTCGACATTGCAGAACCAGAATTACCAATAGAAGTTGCTGCAAAATCAGGGGCTGTCTTGAACTCATTCATCTGAAAAACAAAAATGAAAAATAAAAAATTAATTTCAAGAAAAAATATTGATTAATAGCAAAGCCGTATACAAAAGTGTGCGATATAATATTAGAGGCCTCAAAATTTACTTCGATCCGAAAAATGATAGCCATATATGATCATGTTCTAAGCATTTGTTAACCCAAGAGCATAGCCAGAAATTTACAGTTTGATAATTTTTAGAAACTATACTACATAATCGTTTCGTTAGGGTGTCAAATTACAAAAATAGCCAGATATTTTAAAAATTTTCATTACATTTTTCTTCGCTAAGGCCCACCCTGCCCCTTCCTGTCTCCGCCGACGGTTAAAACTCGGTTTATCATGTATGATTTTGCATAGGGTCTCGGTTACCTCAGCTACGACTTATATAAAAATAGGTGAAAGGAAATTTTTTAAAAAAAAAGTGAAATGACGAAATTACCCATGCAGGAGCACTGCCAGATGATCCATCCCAACCAATATGAGCAACATGTTTAACATCAGTTGGATACCCTATCTCCAACTCTCTCTCCTTTATAACTATACATTCATCAAAATTAACAATCTTAATAAAAAAATAATAATAATAAAATAAACCAAGTTTTTAACATACAAATACACAAAGAAGTGAAGTATATATTTACCAAATATATTTGAGATAAATTTGAACCCTTTAAACACCCCTTTAATCTTAGTCCCCATAGCTTTAAACAAACTCAACTAACAAACCAAAAAAATGATGCAAATCACTAATGCAACCCCTTTTCCTGCAAAAAAAATATAAAAATTTACATTCACTAATTAAAAACTATAAGCTTCACAAAAATAAGCAAAAGAACTTGACAAGATTACCTTATTCCTTAAAGGGTATTCAAAAAAGTACTTCTTTCATTAACTTGCATGTCATAGGCAAGTTTCTTGATCATATTTGGTTCAAAAAAAGCATACAAAATGAAATGCAATGAAGAAATGCAAAAAAGGGTTATGAAAAATTTATAAATTGGGTTTAGATGTGAGAAAGTGAGATGGGGTTTATGTATGAAAGAAAGAAGAATGTTTTTAGATGAAGAGAAAAAAGATTTTAAAAGATGGAGAACCACAAAGAAAGAAAGATCTCCAAAAAGAAGGGGTGTGGTGTGGTTTTACAAAGACATGGACAGGTCATATTATTATATTTGTACTAAGACAATAAGGAAATGATTTGTCTATTTTAATGAAAAAAAGGTTCATTTTCTTGGAAATTTTTTGTTATCGTAGGGATATTGTTACTTTGTGACTTGTTTTGACTTTTAAACTGCAAAAGTGTTGATTGCTTTTTAACAAAATGTTTAAATTTATCAAAGAAATTTTAAGGGCATGTCGTGAAATGAGCGGTGGTAGTTGGCACTAGCAATTAATAATAGCAGTTAGTAGTAGCAGTTGGCAGTGACTGTTTGTTTTGCTAAAACGCGTTTGATAATGTATTTGTAGTTATAAAAGCAGTATTTAAACAAAACAAAAATGTTAAATGCTTAAGAAATGAGAATTTAGAAAAATAGCATTGAAACAAAACAAAATTGATAAATGATTGTTGTAAAACCTGAAGATTTAAAATCCGAATAAAGACTAAAATACCCTTGGAACTAGAATTTATAAAATACGTAAAATATATTTATGACACTTAAAGAGATTAAAAGATTAACTTGCGAATATTTAAAAACCTAATTAAAATATATTACGTAATTGATTTTGGTACGACGAAGAGTTAAAGTTTCGTAAATGTTTTGGGTCGCGTTTGTTTGTTTCGTTTGAGCCTAGGCCGAAGCCCAAATGGTGGTGCGTGTGAGATGGTGACCGGTTGGACCAAACCCAAACCCAAACCCAATTACTTTCCTAGTTTAACTCAAATACTACAACTATATATACCATACATAATCATAAGTTTGAAACCCTAGTTATTTTGCTCTCTCTTTTTCTTTTTCTCCCTATTCGGCCGAGCTAAACAAAACACCCTTGGTGTTGATTTTGCTTCAACGAATTAAGGTATATCGTTTATTTGTATTCCTCTAGCATTACCTTGCGTGTATATGTCAAGTTATATTTGTTTAAATACGCTTTTGTTTCTTTTCTTTTGTGGCCTAGGGGTATAAAACAAAAACAAGAGAAACCCTAATTGATTTAACTAGTAACTAATAAGAAACATGTAACATAAGATGTGATATTGAATCGAGTCGTGTTTGTGTTGATTTGATTAGGGCCGAACCATATTAAATAGGACCGAACCATGTGTAGTTTTCGAATAATGATTATAACTTAATGACTTGAATAAGTAAAGTAATTAGACGAGCTAATACTAGTGTAAACCCTAATTTGAATCGAGTTACATATAAGATTTGAAGATGCATTACTTAAGTAAAGGTTATGTTAACAAAAACCCTAGTTTTGATATGCTAATTTAATAAGTTATGCTAAACCCTAATAGAGTAAATGCGTAATTGTCTGAGTAATAAGTAAATTATATGTCACATAAAATCATAAACATGTACGTTGAAACATAAAAAGGAAAGATTATTTTGTGACGTGTTAGGTTAAGTAACTAGTCATTAAAAGACGTAACATGTTAGTACATATATATTAATGAGACAATTAAGAATGATGAAACCTAACGTTAATAAAAGGCGTATAAAACCCTAATTTACGATATTAATATTAAAGCATTTAAGTCTCATTTAATTATGGAAACCTAAAATAATAAAAGGATCATTGTGACGATTTGAATCATTAATAATATATCGACATTAATGTATATAGGTTACGTGAAGAAGGAGTAATTCTTTGCTTCCCATTTCGACTTTTGATCTTTTGCTTTCGAATAAGGTGCGGATATTCGACCTTTTGGTAAAGGTTTAGTATCGTTTTCTTTTCGTTTTCATATTAGGATTTCCTAAACCTTTGCTATGAACCCTAATGTGTCTATTTGGTGTTGCTTATCCGAACTTTGATTTTGAATCATAAAACCATTTGATTTTGAACTATATGATATGAAGACTTTGATTTTGAAAACATGATTAAACATTTGATAAAATATGATCTATATCGGTTATGACATTCTTATTTGAACTACGATAGTATGACACCCGAGCCAATTTTAACTAGTCATGGGGTTCCGTGTCCGTGTCAAAATGCACTTCGACATGACTACAGGGCGATAGAGTGATGTTACGCCCGTCCACTATCATTATCTGTATGAGCTCAATTTGAATTATATTATGAATATAAATCGTGGGCGTATGGATGCATCCTAGATCCGTTATATGCCATATATTATCATTATATGCTATTTGTTATCGATGATTGATCTTTGCGTGCATCGCGTCCTTCATAACTCGGTAGGTCTCCCTACAAATATGTTGCCTTATGTGATTATGATATGTTTCGATATGGCATATGTTACGGGCTTCGGTAGTTAGCTATAAACAAACTTATTCGATATTCAATTATCTTTTGAAAAACTATGATTTCATTATCTTTCTTTACTTTGCTTAATTATTCGATTTTCGTTTCGTATTCTTTTTGCTTGTATATCATTCCTTGGGCTTTTGAAGCTCGTAGCACTTTCTTTTCTTCATGGCGGTATCTAAGCATTGGGCTGGTATTGCTTTGGGATGAGTCTTGAGTGGACTTACCTTAGAGATTTAGCTTTGATATTATGATACCATTTAGACTTATGTTTTAGACATTTTCGTTTGGATGTTATTTTCATTTGGGACCTATGTATTGAAGTCTTTTGACTTGGATTATTTCCATATTTATGTTAAAGATTTCTTTTGGTTTATATGTTTGCTTTGATATGACACCATTACTTGTGATTCCTTTACCCTTGTGGGTCGGGCGTTACAATTTATGGCATCGAGCCAGGTTTCTGACTTGTAGTCGGGACATGACATATGGAGCCTAGGTTTGAGACCTTAGAGTTTAGGATTTGACTGTGAGGCTTTGGGTAGACTTTAGGATTCCTTCGTACTTCCATTTCGTATCTTACCTTTGTTCTTTGCTAATCGTTTAGATGGTTCGAACTCGTACTCTTGGTGGCGCGGATGGAGCGATGATCTTTGTTAACATGGATCTTTGCGATTGCAATGCTCTCGACTCTCTTTTCACGGTTTGACTACACGAGATGATGGAGCAGTGATCAACAATATTCGAATCGGATGGTGAACCTTGGGAAGAGGTGGAGGTGCTCGACCGTCGGTATTCATACTTGGCTCGGCGTTTGGTGGTGAAGCCTCTTCGTTTAACTTCCTGCTACTCCCTCGAGAGAAGACGGATCACTCATATTGAGAAGTCGTTTGAAGTCTTGGGTTGTGGAGATGGATTTAAGACTCGTTTGGCTTCATTCAATTGGAAGGTGATGCTTTGAGTTGGTGGAAAGCATTGAAACAAGCAAGAGGAGGTGGCGCTTTCTTGTGACTTGTACTTGGGACCGAGTTTCGGACTATCTTCTATAATAGATTACTTCCACGATCTTCGACGCAAAGGTATGAGAGGGACTATCGTGCAATCTACCGGTTTGATCATGAGAACTCTAACGAGTACATGAGTAGGTTTATGAGGTTGGTGAGTTTTGTTGGAGTGATTCTTTGGAGATGGTAGGCGTCTGCTAAGCACTTCAGTGGGGATTGAAGAAGTGGGTGTTGGACCGATTGCTTAATATTGAGTATGAGAATGTGTCGGCTGCAATGGCGCAGCTCGTAACATTGAGATCTTTCATGAGGTTTCGGGTTCTAATAAGCGTAATCGCGATGGTGATCGGATTCAAGTGGGACTCAAGGTAATGACTATAAGGAAACTACGGTAGGAGTTATGATTCGAGAGGTCATGTGGATAGGAGTTTTGATCGGTGAGGTCGATCGGAAGGAATGTTGACACCGGACGTTACGAGACGAGGGTCAAGATAATAGGAATCTTTGGTAGGAATGGAAGTGATCGTCGAACCAAGGTAACAATAACCAGCGTTATAACGAGGATCGGCCACTCGAGGATCGAATCGTGGTCGTGCTTCAGGATCTTATAATCGCAGAGGAGACGGTGAAGTTTTGCCACCCCACCTATTTGTACTACTTGTGGAAAGGCTCATCCAGGCGGTGTTTCAAGGCCAGCGGTGGATGTTTTGGTTGTGGTTCCATTACTCACAAGATTAAAGATTGTCTAAGAAGAATCCGGCGGTTCACGAAACTACATCAAGCCGACTACTCTTTGGGCGTGTCTATGCTACTACTCGTAATCAAAGTGAGCGAACTTGTGTACCATTACGGCACTCTTTCATTGATGATTTCTTTGTCTTCGTTTTATTTGATCTCGGCGCCACACTCCATTATATCTATCACATCCGCTAAGAAACTTAATATGAAGCCCAAACCGTTAACAAATCACTTATCGATTTCACGCCTATGAAAAATCATGTGATCATTGATCGTAAATATGTTGAGTGTCCTCTTCGTTTTGATGATCGTATTCGTTTTGCAAATCGTATCCTCTCAATATGGTCGACTTTGATATCATTCTAGGCATGGATTGGTTGGCTTACCATAGAGCTTCAATCGATTGCCATGCTAGAACGGTGATCTTTGAGCGTAAAACATCTGAATTCGTTTATCATGGTTCTCAACCCCTTAAGTCTGTTAAGCTCATTTACGCTATGAAGCGCGGATCATGATTGCTCATGGGTGCCAAGGTTTTCTAACATCTGTGGGGACACATCTTTGGAGAGTCCTAACATTGAAAGTCTTTCGGTTGTTTGCGAATTTCTTTGACGTTTTTCGGATGAACTCACGGACTTCCCAGCTCGAAGTTGAGTTTAGCATTGAGTTAATTCACGGTCTTGAACCGATTTGAAGGCTCCGTATCGTATGGCACTGTGAGAGGCGAAAGAGTTGAAAGAACATTGCAAGAGATGATAGAAAGTGTATTTATTCGCCTAGTGTTTCTCCGTGGGGTGCACTGTCTTGTTTGTGAAGAAGAAGGATGGAAGCATGCGTCTATGTATCGACTATCGTGAACTCAATCGTATTACTATTAAGTAACCGTTATCCTTTGCGTATAGGCGATTTGTTTGATCAACTGCAAGGAGCTAAGTTCTTTTCGAAGATTGACACGAGGTCCGCTACCATCGATTCCACGTGTGAGGGAGCAAGATGTTCCTAAGACCGCGTTTCGTGCAGATATGGTCATTACAATTTCTCGTTATGCCTTTTGGTTTGACCAATGCGCTCTTGTGTTTATGGACACGATGAATCGTGTTTTCCATGAGTTTCTCGACAAGTTCGTTATTGTTTTCATCGATGACATTTTGGTTTACTCTAAGTGCGAAGAGGAGCATGAAGAACATCTTCGGATAGTTTTGGAGATTTTGAGGAAGAAGAAGTTGTACGCCAAATTTTGAAGTGCGAATTTTGGTTGAGACAAGTTGCTTTCCTTGGTCATATCGTGTCGGTGATGGTATTACCATGGATCCGTCTAAAGTTGAGGCTATCACTAAATGGCCAAGACCTACGACGATGGCGAGGTCGGGAGTTTTCTTGGACTTCTTTGGTTACTATAGAGCGTTTTGTTGAAGGTTTCTCTCGCTAGCTCTACCCCCAACCCAATTGATGAGGAAGGTGAAAAGTTTGTATGGACGGATAACGAGAGAAGAGTTTTGAAGAGTTGAAGCGGAGATTAGTGTCGGCTCTATTTTGACTCTTCCAAGCGGTTGAGGAGGATATCAAATCTGACGATGCATCTAAGAAAGGATTAGGTGTGTTTTGATGCAACATGGGAAGGTAATAGCTTATGCTTGAGGCGCCTAAAACCTTATGAGGAGAATTACCCAACTCATGATCTTGAGTTAGGCTGCGGTGGTGTTTGCGTTGAAGATCCGGAGACATTACTTGTATGGAGGCGTGTGATATATTCTCGATCATAAGAGTCTCAAGTATATTTTCACTCGAAGGAACTTAACATGAGACAAAGAAGATGGTTAGAACTTAAGGATTATGACACCAACATTCGATACCATCGAGGTAAGGCTAACGTAGTTCTTGGCCTTAGCCGAAATCGGGCATTCTTGCGAGTATCAAGATTGAGCCTAGGATTTTGCGTGACTTAGAGAGTTTGGATGTTGAGTTGAGTGTCACGAGGTTTTGATGGATCTTGGGCTAGTATGAAGGTGGAGTCGAACCTTATAACGCAAATTAAAAAGCTCGAGAGATGATGTGTTGTGGGCGTGAGCGCAAAATGTTGAAGAAGGTAGCGAGGCGAATTTAAGGTTGATAATGCGGTATTGTATGGTATGGAGATAGGCTTTGTGTTCCAATGATCGGATACTTCGTGAGAAAGTTATGATCAAGCTCATAGTTCTCCTTTCACTATTCATCCCGGTTCTACCAAGATGTATAGGGATTTGAAGCGTACTTTTGGTGGAGCGGCATGAAGCAAGATGTGGCGGCGTTTGTGTCGAAGTGTATGATTTGTCGGTGAGTTAAGATTGAACATCGAGGCTAGTGGTTTGTTACGACCATTGGAGATTCCAACATGGAGTGGGATAAGATATCTATGGATTTTGTGGTGGACTACTCTTACTAGGAAGAAGCATGATGCGATTTGGGTGGTTGTTGATCGACTAACCAAATCGCTCATTTCTTATGTCGGGAAGGATTATGGTATTGGTAAATTAGCGGAGATTTTTCAGCAAGAGATCGTTAGACTTCATGGTACTCAGAGCATCTATTGTGTCCGATAGAGATCCGCGTTTACTTCGCGTTTACGGAAGGGTTTGCGTAAAGCTTGGGGTACTCGACTTAATTTTAGTACGACATTTCATCCTCAAACAGATGGTCAGTCAGAGAGGACTATACAGACCTTAGAGGATATGCTAAGGGCTTGTGCTTTAGAATGGACTGGCAGTTGGGACGAATATTTGTGTTTAGTAGAGTTTGCTTATAACAACAGTTGGCATGCTAGCATTAAGGCGGCACCGTTTGAACTTCTTTATGGAAGGAAATGTAGAGCACCTATTTGTTGGGATGAAGTAGGTGAGCGTTTGATTGAATGACCGGAAATGATCGAGATCACTAATGAGAAAGTAGCTGTGGCTAGAGAGAAATTGAAGGAAGCTAGGTCTCGTCAGAAAAGTTATGCTGATAAGCATCGTCGTGATTTAGAATTTCGGGTTGGAGATCGTGTGTTTTTGAAAGTTTCGCCATTTAGAGGTGTGAAACGTTTTGGAATCAAGCAAGCTTAGTCCTCGATTTATTGGACCATTTGAGATTACGGGAACGATAGGAGAAGTTTCGTATCGTTTGGCACTTCCGCCTCGGTTATCGCATGTTCATGGCGTTTTCATGTATCACCTGAGGGATACAACTATCATCCGTTACACGTTGCTTCTTATCCGTTTGATCAAATTCAATCCGATATGTCTTTACATGAAGAACCGAAGCTATTCGGAAAGACAAGAAAGAGTTATGAGGAATAAAGTTATTCCATTCGTTAAGATCCTTTGGAAGAATCATCCGAGCATTGAGGCTACTTGGGAAACCGAGGAGTCGATGCGTGCAAGTTATCCGCATTTCTTTGAATAGTTTGGTATGTTCTCGTTTCGTTTTCGTTTTCTTTTTCCTTTCGTTTCATTCAATTTTCGAGGACGAAAATTTTTCTTTAGAGGGGAAGAATTGTAAAACCTGAAAATTTAAAATCCGAATAAAGACTAAAATACCCTTGGAACTAGAATTTATAAAATACGTAAAATATATTTATGACACTTAAAGAGATTAAAAGATTAACTTGCGAATATTTAAAAACCTAATTAAAATATATTACGTAATTGATTTTGGTACGACGAAGAGTTAAAGTTTAAGTAAATGTTTTTGGGTCGCGTTTGTTTGTTTCGTTTGAGCTAGGCGAAGCCCAAATGGTGGTGCGTGTGAGATGGTGACCGGTTGGACCAAACCCAAACCCAATTACTTTCTAGTTTAACTCAAATACTACAACTATATATACCATACATAATCATAAGTTTGGAACCCTAGTTATTTTGCTCTCTTTTCTTTTCTCCTATTCGACCGAGCTAAACAAAACACCCTTGGTGTTGATTTTGCTTCAACGAGTTAAGGTATATCGCTTATTTGTATTCCTCTAACGTACCTTGCGTGTATATGTCAAGTTATATTTGTTTAAACGCTTTTTGTTTCTTTTCTTTTGTGGCGAGGGGTATAAAACAAAACAAGAGAAACCCTAATGATTTAACTAGTAACTAATAAGAAACATGTAACATAAGATGTGATATTGAATCAGTCGTGTTTGTGTTGATTTGATTAGGGCGAACCATATTAAATAGGACCGAACCATGTGTAGTTTTGAATAATGATTATAACTTAATGACTTGAATAAGTAAAGTAATTAGGCGAGCTAATACTAGTGTAAACCCTAATTTGAATCGAGTTACATATAAGATTTGAAGATGCATTACTTAAGTAAAGGTTATGTTAACAAAACCCTAGTTTTGATATGCTAATTTAATAAGTTATGCTAAACCCTAATAGAGTAAATGCGTAGTGTCTGAGTAATAAGTAAATTATATGTCACATAAAATCATAAACATGTACGTTGAAACATAAAAAGGAAAGATTATTTTGTGACGTGTTAGGTTAAGTAACTAGTCATTAAAAGACGTAACATGTTAGTACATATATATTAATGAGACAATTAAGAATGATGAAACCCTAACGTTAATAAAAGACGTATAAAACCCTAATTTACGATATTAATATTAAAGCATTTAAGTCTCATTTAATTATGGAAACCCTAAAATAATAAAAGGATCATTGTGACGATTTCGGAATCATTAATAATATATACGACATTAATGTATATAGGTTCTGTGAAGAAGGAGTAATTCTTTGCTTCCCATTTCGACTTTTGATCTTTGCTTTCGAATAAGGTACGGATATTCGACCTTTTCGGTAAAGGTTTCGTATCGTTTTCTTTTCGTTTTCATATTAGGATTTCCTAAACCTTTGCTATGAACCCTAATAATGTCTATTTGGTTGTTGCTTATCCGAACTTTGATTTTTGAATCATAAAACCATTTGATTTTGAACTATATGATATGAAGACTTTGATTTTGAAAACATGATTAAACATTTGATAAAATATGATCTATATCGGTTATGACATTCTTATTTGAACTACGATAGTATGACACCCGAGCCAATTTTAACTAGTCATGGGGTTCCGTGTCCGTGTCAACAAATGCACGCACGACATGACTACAGGGCGGTAGAGTGATGTTCGCCACGTCCCTTATCATTATCGTATGAGCTCAATTTGAATTATATTATGAATATCCATACGTGGGCGTATGGATGCATCTAGATACGTTATATGCCATATATTATCTGTTATATGCTATTTGTTATCGATGATTGATCTGCGTGCATCTGCGTCCTTCATAACTCTGGTAGGTCTCCCTACAAATATGTTGCCTTATGTGATTATGATATGTTTCGATATGACATATGTTCGGGCTTGAGGTAGTTAGCTATAAACAAACTTATTATGATATTCGAATTATCTTTTGAAAAACTATGATTTCATTATCTTTCTTTACTTTGCTTAGTATTCGATTTTCGTTTCAGTATTCTTTTGCTTGTATATCATTCATTTGAACTTTTGAGCCAGACTTTTCTTTTCTTCGGCGGTATCTAAGCATTGAGTTGGTATTGCTTTGGGATGAGTCTTTGAGTGGACTTACCTGTAGAGATTTAGCTTTGATATTATGATACCATTTAGACTTATGTTTTAGACATTTCGTTTGGATGTTATTTTTTTTGGGACCTATGTATTGAAGTCTTTTGACTTGGATTATTCCATATTTATGTTAAAGATTTCTTTTGGTTTATATGTTTCTTTGATATGACAATAATTCATGATTCCTCTGCTTGGGAGTCGGGCGTTACAATTGTTGTCAAACAATCTTTAATATTCAAATGCTAAATGGTCAAAAATGCTTTAAAAAGTTTGTCGCCAAACATACCCTAATATTGCGCATTGTTTTTAGTGCCGATTGATTCTCCTTTAAAGACCTAATCTTAAGCAATGAATATTTGTTTACGTGATCTTTCGTCAAGAGCTGAGATCGATCTAAGACTTAGCTTTTTTACACTCTCCTTGACCGGTTAACTGAAAGTTTGCGGTGAATGAGTGATACTGGTGGGGCAATACTCTATGTGTTGATATGTTGTTGTGTTTGAAGGTACATTTGTTAAAGGCTATGCGTGTTTACACTCCATCTTTTTAGTATATACACTCCATCAGTCCCTATCATTGGTAAAATACAAATGGACCACTGCCATTCGTATATGTTTTCTCTCACTCATCTTATCATCTCTCACATATAATCTGAAGTCTCATTCCCTCTCTTTAAGAAACCAAAACTCACAGGAATTTTTTTGAAGAAGATCATATCTTTTAGTTAATGATTACCTAAAATAATAATTATATTTTCTCTGTCACACATAAAACTTAACTACCTCTCCCAGAAAACTCCTAACTAAATTCAAACTCACGATGATGTATTTGTTGTCATGGCGCATCTCCTCTGGTCACTTTGGAGTTTGGACATTGGCAGGTTACTTTGGCGCATCCATGTCAACGTGATTCAGTGCCAACCTGGTCAACGCATGTGTATCAACCATCTTTCTCCTATGTTCATCTATCTTTTAACTATGTATTTATCTCTTTTTGTTGTTGTACAATAGTAAGACATTATTGGGTTTAGATCTTGATCTGACCGGCGTGGCCACTGAGATGGTTTGTCTCGAGGTGGCGGAGATGGTGGTTTGAGTGGAGGTGAACGACGGTGGTGATGGTCTGACCGGATGTTGTAGTGGTAGTGGTGATTGTGGTGGTTAAGAAGTTGATGAGGTTAGAGAGAGAATAAATAAAGAAGAAAGAGTGTGTATGTCAAGTTAAAAGTAAACTGTAAATTTGCTAAATTGATGTATGAACTAAAATAAAAAAATAAAATAAAAAAAGCTAACAAAAGTACAAAACTAGTCAGGTGGTGTTGAAACCACAAGGCCCTTGTTAAAAGTTAAAATAGTTAGAAGCATGTTAATGTTGTATTTTCTTTTACCAATTAAAATGAGTAGTGAATATAATAATAATTTTTAATTCAGTAATTGATACTGTATAGAGTAGTGTTCATGATTTACTAATCAACTGTCCATTTCGTTTAATATTTATTCTATTCTTGGCAAGTAAATATTTTAATTTCTCATTCTAATACTCTTATGTTTGGTTCCCGCCATTTTAACACTCAAAAATCAACAAAATTTAAAGTGTGTCAAGTCGATGTTTTGTGTGTTTTGTTATGGTTGATAATGATATTTGAGACACTATGAATAGCCCAAAACCCCGAACCAAGGACCATAATTACTAAGTCGATGAGGTGATTATTAGTAAACAATTACGAAGTAATAAATTCGGCATAAGAAAAAAGCTAGCAAAATGATCATCTTTAACTATCTTCTCAAATAGAGGGAGAAAAGAAAAAGTGAGTAAAAAGGTGTGTCTTGTAAACAATAACGATGATAAATAAGAGACATCGGAATGGTACAAAAAGCAAATGGCGATAAAGACATTGGGTGAGATATGTAAAACATGACGATATGAAGAGCTATATGAAAAAGATGACGATATGAAAATAGTTCATGTCTTGGTGTTTATGATTTTTGTTGTTAGAGCTAGGTCATAAAACCAAACATTGATAATTTGATATGGTTAATATTATCTATACTAAATATAAAGCATGAATCACATGTTGAATTGTTGAAAATTCAGCATATTTAACAACGATGATAGATTAGAGACATCAGAATGGAAGAAAAAGTAAATAGGGATAAGAACTGTTTACAGTAAGAAAGTCGATGATGGTAAAGACATAGGCGAGATATGTAGAACAATAGTTCATGCCTTAGAGTTTATGATTATTGTTGTTAGAGCAAGGGGTTCCCTTTGTTTGGCGTGAAGCATTTAAGAGTGGTGAACGGTGATTGTTGATTATTGTAAACTTTAATGCTCGTTTGGCAAGCAAAAAGTATATTTATTTATTTATTCAAAATGCCCGTTTTTTAATGTTTCATGAAGTAACATTTAAGAGCTTTGAGCATTTAAGAGTTGTTTCACACATTATGTCGCCACAACACGCACTTACCCATATACAACACATATACATTAAATGGTTGAATGACTTTTTTATATGATAACATATAAAAGTACAAAGACCGTACGTTCTAGACCAAAAAATGTCGTCTTGACAACTCTATAATCGAAATAAAATAACAATATACAACACATATACATTAATACATAGATTATACTGCTTCTTTCAAAGCTATATTACTCTTTTTTCTTCTTGTGCCAGCACAAGAAATATGATATTAAAACATATAGTTGTATAACTATATTGATGTGGATGTGTTTACAAAGCGTCAATTTGCTTACCAAGACACAGATGGCGTTGCCAATTAGACTTTGTCAAGAAACGTACGTGTTTGTAATGTTGTGGTCTGGGATGGAGCCAGTAACAAATATGATCGGGTGCACAAATTTTTTTTAACCGTAATATAATAGAGTTTAGTATGCTAACTAAATAAAACTAAAAACAAATTTGATAGGCAGACCGGCCATTTTAGATCGTTTGAAAAACCGGTTTCTTAAAATTAACATTATATAGAAAAAATTCATAGGTGTCCCCGGCACCCACGGGACCCCGCCTGGCTCCCTCCCTGGTTGTGGTAAGAAATGGTAGCTCGTTTCAACATCGTTGCCTACTTGCCTCACTAATTGTAAGACGTGTTGGTAACAATTTACTTGAGCAAATTTGCGTAAACAGAAATTTGATCAGTTACGCTGACTACCCTTGAACACAAGTTTGGGCGTGTTCGCATTTTAGGATGGCATTGTAAACATTCTTTTATACGTGCATGTAACTTCCTATGCAAAAAGATTTAGATATAATTCATTGAGCTATTACGTCTTGGAAAAGTACTGTTACTCTCGGGTAGAGATGTGGTTGTCTACATTTTATATGTCTCATACCTCGTTTTGACGGGATTAGATGATGTTGTTGTTGTGTTGCAATGAATTATTTTATCCCAAGTTTCCAACTGCCAAATAAAACATATAAATATCACATTCATCTTTTACTTCCATAAGAAAACATTTTTTTTAGGCAAATTCAGATATTATCCATACTCCAAATGGTTTATATTTTGTTGGTAGGACTGTAGGAGTATTATAAATTTCACGTGCTTAGGTGTCACCAAAGCTCGTTTATAAATCATAAAACAATTCTCTTCAAATAATTATTATATCTTGATTGTACTTATATAGTTGCAGTCACGTCTACAGTATTAAAGATTTTAAAACTTAAGAATGCTACATATATATCATGCAACTTGTCAATTTTCTATTATTAGAAATTAAATCATGTTGCGTATCCTGAGGCAATTATATGTCTTCTTTAGGCTGACCCAGATCACCAGCGTCACGTCAGCTTTCTCTCTCCAGCAATCAGACATGACCCGGATGTCCGAGTCGATGACCCAATGTTAAAAATAATAATAATAATAAAAAAAAAACATGTTTTATATCGGTCGAAAATCGAACCGATATTCTATTCTTAACCACATAACCGATGTCGGCGATCACGCGCATCCGCCCGTACTTCGATGTCGACATCGGTCATCAAACAAAAAATTAGGTGCCCAACCGATGTTCACCCGACCAGCCTTAGGTAATTTGTATGTCAAACTCATTGATCCTTTTGAAATATTTATTTATTTTATTATAGTTTCTTTAGCTGTAATACATTCCCTATGGTTTAGCGTACCTATATTCATTTGTATAAGAAGACGTGTATCTGTTTTAATTTAAAAATAATTTAATTTTGATATTTAAAATTGTAATTTGAAGCAAGTTGGATTTTAAGAAAAAGATGGAACACCCAACGATATTGGATTAGATAGTTGATGTTAGGTGATATGACAATCTAGCCAGGCAATGAGTCTACATGTCGGGGTGATCGTAACGTAGGTTTTAAGGTGGGTTGTGCTATATATGTTGCCCCGTTAAAAGAAAAATATGGTCACTAGTTAAAGTTATTTTCATGTAACCGTCAGTGACGTAGCAAGGATTCACTTATGGGTAGGCCGAGATGTAGTATAACATATGTGGTAAACAAATTAGCATATAGTTGTAGTAAATTTGCCTTTTATTAGGCCAAAATGACATGAATTGTCTAACTTGTAATTGGCATGGCTCATCGAAGAATCCGTATAACTACGTTCTTGGTAACCGTAAGACTAGTCACCGTGGTTACCTACAACCACCGTCATATCGTCGTCGCATCATTATTCAAAGACATTATCACTCCTTTCACCGCTTAGTCACGATAGTCCTCTCTCACCTTCATTAGTGATTTATTATGAAATTATAGTTTTTAAATGCAAAACATTATGATTTGACAATTACTAAGCGGCTCGAAAAAATCGTAAAATAGTGAATATCAGTGTTAGGAAACAAACTCAACGGTTTTGGAAAGCTTGTAACATTATCTCAAAGTCTTAGCTTTTAAATTTTTATCACCCCGTTTGACGAACGGTTGAACATTTTGGAAAATAGGATAGGTGAACTTACTTTTACTAGAAGACATCGTTTTCTAAAAATATTCTATCGATGTTAAAACGACTCTCAACATGGTCACTCGCGACAACTAGTTTTTGCTTTCGTGTATCTTTTTTCAATAAAAGTGTTTGGTAAGTTAAATTATTAAATGTAATTGTAAGATGTAAATACGTAAAGGACATATACATAATTATAAACAAATGTTTGGAGGTATATCGGTAATTTTCAAGAATCGACTTTTCATTTAAAAGCTATTTGTTTGAAATCCTATTTATTTTAAAGGAGATTATTTTATAACAAAAACTACAACTCCCATAAAAGCTCTTGCCAAAGCGCCCTAATATATTTTTGATTCGACTCATTTAAATAATGCTTAAAACTCATTTTTACCCTTAAAATATGGATGACATGTTGATTTTCGGAAAATATAGTTTTCGTGTTAAACTTGAAAATAGCATATCGGTCGCGTCGTTATTGATGGCGTTATCCTCCTTTCACCGTTTAGTCACGATAGTCCTCTTCTCACCTTCAAAAATATATCACTTTACCCTACAAAATACACACATTTAGTCCTCTTCTCACCTTCAAATCAACACCAAATCTATTCTAAACCTACCATACACCTTCTTAAAGACATCATCAAAATAATATGTTTCAAGGGATTAATTATAGGATGATATATACTAATTATAAGTACTAAAACAATAAAAGTGGTATAGAGATACACATGAAACTTGCATGATTTCTTCTAAAATGATAAAAATAACTCATGAATATTATGAAAGAGTAAAAATGATCATGAAACAAATACTACAGGTTTTTATTTCAAAACCCTTAAAAGAAAGTATACTAAAGTTATAAATTTGCTTGATCTTGTTTTCTTCTCTTTTTTTTTCTTCTTGGCCGGTCCTAGAGTTGGAGTGAGAGACTTTTATCTTTACACTTTTTAGTATGAGTGTGATGTATGTGTTTATTAGTATATAATTAAAGAAAACTACAAGTGTCCTATCTACAAGTGTATATGTGGAAGACTAGTGAAAGATTTTTATCAATTTTGTTGTATCATTGTCTTGGTCGACAATGGTAAGAAAAAGAAAAGAGTGATGTGTTTTGATTGAGCAAATGTATAAACATGTAAGTATAGTTTGTAATTTGTAAGTTAAAATAGGTATTTAGGGTAGTGTTAGCTTCAAAAATATATCACTTTACTTTACTAAAATACCCTACACACATTTATATATATATATATATATATATATATATATATATATATATATATATATATATATATAAAGTAACACCCTCACCACTTTAAGTCTGTTTTTCCTTTCTTTGGTAGCAAACCAAAGGTGACACATTAGGTGTCACGAGTGAGATGGTGTGGTGATGGTGAGGCATCACCTCACATTGTGCTTAACCTAAGGTGGTTATGTCAAATTACATTAGTGAGCTCAAATTTGAAGCAACTTAATTTGAAATTTCTAAATTAAAAGAACTTTACAAAAATCTAGTCACTAGTTAGATTTAAAATTTTAATTTGAAGCAACTTTGAAAGAGAAAGGTTTGTTCTATGTGACGGTGAGCTCAAATCACGTTTAGCCATTCAGTAATTGTCAAAAAAGTCGAAGACTATAATTAAAGAGAAAATCATTTAATGATGTCGATAGAGGTGGAGAACTTTTGCCAATAGCTTGAAGTATACTAAATATTTTCACAAAATTCTTTTGTGGAAGAGGGTGTTTGGTGTATATATGGGAATGACTATGGATATAGGTATGGGAAAGGGTTTGTAAACCCACCACCATATGTGGGTATAGAAAATACTTATTTTATGGGTTTCATACCCATTTTCAAAAACAACACTCATAAACCAAACAACTGTGTTGGGAATGAAAGAATTCTTTTATTTCCATACCTTCAAACCAAATGGCCTTTTATTTAACGATGTATAAATCTTGATAAAATTGTGAAAAGTTCAAAAAGTTTTGCATTAGTGATGCTTGGAGCTAGGGCGGACCTAAAGGCTTCTGAGGGTTCACAGAACCGATGAATGTTTGTCAACTAGTGTTTAAATGAATTGGTTTTGAAAATTTGTGTCATATAAATAAATGTCTTGTTTGGTTAATTCACTAATCTATCAAAAGAAATACATTTCTTCTTAATTTTTTTTTACTAGTTTTAATGAAATCGTATATTTTTCTTTTTCTTCTTTATACTCGTAAAAGAATCTATGTGAATCTAATGACTAAGAATACTGTGTCCGTCCCTGCTTGGAGCTCTTGTTTAAAGTCGACGGACAATTTTCTTTCTCACTGATAGATTTTTATTGTTAGATTTTTCGGGTAACAAAAAGCTCAACTTATGTTATTTTCTTTACTCTTATACATATATACATTTGTAGAAGTAAATTACGTTGTTTAGAATTTAATGACAAAATTTTACCCGACTAATAAACAACAAATATTGAACAATATAGAGTGTTGGTGCCAGTAGCAAACATGCAACAGCAGACCTAAATGTGAAGGTTTGATTCCTATGAGGTCTAACTTATTTATTTCTCTTTTTCTATATTGTATTGAACACAATTAAGATGGAGTCCACGAGTTAACAATAAGTTTAGATACGTTGGGTATTTTGTTTGAAAGTAGTTTCTAAGTCCTAACATTGAATCCCACATCGATTAATTAACGAAAATGTTGGAGGCTTATATATGGGGTATTCGTGTTTAGAATAGTATTATGTCTTCAAGCTCCAAGTTGTTCTCAAGTAAAACTCAAGTTCTACTTGAGATTTGTGAAGAGCTTGAAAACTTATATGATCTCTTAACCTTTTAAGTTTTATTTTGTAATTGCTAAATTGGATAGGTTTATGTGTAAATCCTAGATAATAAATTTTTGTTTGAAAAAAGCTTCTAACATTGGATCCCACATCGATTGATTAAAGGAAATGTTGGCGGGTTATATATTGTATTGTATATGGAGTATTCATGTTTTGAATAGTATTATGTCTTCAAGCTCCAAACGTTTCTCAAGTAAAACTTAAATTCTACTTGGAAACTTCTTCGATCTTGAAACTCATTAAACTTGCATCTGGTCCTTTATACTAACGATCGTTAAAAATAACTTAAAATTTGGTTTCTTACGTTTACATCCGTTTTCACGTTTTCATCCGTTTTACGTTTTTCGTTCGCTTTAACAAGTTTTGTCCGTTTTCACGTTTTTACACGCTTTCATCCGCTTTTTCAAGTTTTCGTTCTTTTTTTCATGTTTTCATATGTTTTTACACGTTTTCATCCGTTTTTACACATTTTCGCCCGTTTTTGCACATTTTCATTCGCTTTTACACGTATTCGTCCGTTTTTACATGTTTTCCCGTTTTCACATTTCATGCGTTTTACGTTTTCATCCGTTTTAACACATTTCGTCCGTTTATGCACGCTTTCATCCTTCACACGTTTCGTCCGTCTAACACATTTTCTTGCGTTTTTCACGTTTTCATCCGTTTTGCATGTTTTCATCCGTTTTACGTTTTGTCCGTTATTCACGTTTTCATCAGTTTCTACATGTTTTCATTCGTTTTTGCACGTTTTCGTTCGTTGTTTCACGTTTTCATCCGTTGTTTCACGTTTTCATCCGTTTTTACACGTTTTCATCCGTTGTTTCATGTTTTCGTTCGTGTTTGCACATTTTGTGTAAAAACGGATGAAATCATGAAAAAAAAACAGACGAAAACGTGTAGAGACGGATGAAAACGTATATAGACGGATGAAAACGTGTAAAAACGGAGGAAAACGAGAAAAACGGATGAAAACGTGTTAAATGAAAAGATGTGTAAAACATACGTCGTGCAAAAGCGAAAACGCGTAAAGCGGATGTAAACGATGTAAAGCGGATGAAAAGGTGAAAAACTACGAAGGCGTGTTAAGCGGACCGGCGTGTAAAGGCGGACGAAAAAGTGAAAAACAAATGAAAATGTCTAAAACGAATGGCGTGTTAAAGCGGATGAAAACGTGAAAACGGATGGCGTGCAAAGCGGATGTAAACGTAAAACGGATGATGGCGTGAAAAACGATGAAAGCGTGTTAAAGCGGACGGCGTGAAAAACGGACAAAACGTGTAAAGCGGATGAAAACATGTAAAGCGGATGAAACGTGAAAAACGGAGAAAACGTGTTTGAACGACGACGGCGTGTAGAAGGGATGAAAGCGTGCATAAGCGGACGAAAATGTTAAAGCGGATGAAAGCGTGTAAAAGCGGATGAAAACGTGAAAACGAATGAAACGGAGAAAAGAAGAAAAATGAAAAGCAGACGAAAACGTGTAAAAGAATGAAAGCGTGTAAAGCGGATAAAGCGTGAAAAAGCGTGTTAAAGCGAACGCGGCGTGTAAAATGTGAAAACGTGAAAAAAACCGGACGAAAACGAAGAAAACCAAATTTTAAGTTATTTTTAACGATTGTTATTATAAAGGACCAACGGCCTTAAGTTTAGCGTAAGATAACCAAATTTTAAGTTATTTATTAATCGATTAGATTAGCATAAAGGACTAACGATGCGGTGTTTTTGTAACTGCACACAAAGGACTAACGATAAAGTTTATCGTGAATGAGAAAAAAAAAGAATGTTACATCTGATGGAAAAAGTAACGAGTTAACTACGTTTAAGGTGATTTGCCTAATATATTTTTGTTTGAAAATAGTTTGAACATTGAATCCCACATCGACTAATCAAAAGATATGTTGGCGGCTTATATATGGTATTATGTATGAAGTATTATTGTTTAGAATAGTATTATGTCTTCAAACTCAAACAATTCCTAAGTAAAACTTAAAATTTTATGAGTTAAATTAAATGCGCTATAAATATTTTTATTCTTTCTTATTTTATTTTGTAATTGTTAAATTTGTTTGAGATTAGAAACTTATATGATATTTTAACTTTTTATATTTTTATTTTGTAATTGTTAAATTAGATATTTTTATGTTAAATGCAAGATAGTATGTCTTTTGAACCTATTATTTAGTTAGTGGTAGGGACGGGGCCATGCGAAGTCTGCATGGTCTGCGTGTGTGGCTATTAATTTTTTTCGATATAGTGTTAATTTTAAGAAAAAACGTCGATTTTTCTTAAATGTATCTTAAATAGCGTCGGTCGAATCAAATGTATTTTTACTCTTATTTAATTAGCATCTTAAACTCAATTATATTACGGTTAAAAAAATTGGGATGAGATCCTCTCAGTTCTTGACTCGAGTTGGGCGTTATGAGTATTTGATTTGATCCATGGCTCAAATCAAAAGTTAAGCTTTTTGATTTGGCCATTGGATCAAATCCGATAACTCATATCGCTCCAGCTTCAATCAATGCTTTCTGTTGGAGAATCTCTGTCAAAAAATTTGTGCACCCGATTATGATTGTTCCTGGCTCCGTCCCTGGTGGGTTGACATTTTGGTCGACTAACAATTAGATCGATTAATCGAGTTAGTATGTAGGATGACAATATGACGAGAAAGAAAATGTTGAATGACAATGTGTAAGATAATCCTATTGATCATAGACAATGATTGGTAATACTTATAGTCCTACTCGTTGATAGATTTCCTCATGTTATATTTTTTATCCTTAGACCTTATTCATTACAAATTGTCCCAAACTACCTTATCCTTAAACTATTATTACATCAATAAATATTCCTAACAATATTTCATAGATGTAGTAATAGTTTGAGCAGCTTATCTTCAATTCAAAGATAACTTGGAGAATTCTTTTCAAAAGACGAGACTTTAACCGAGATGTTGATGTACGATACTTAATAGAAGTATATCGATGACTATTTAAATCTTGAGTAATGCTACATTCTTTTTTTTTTTTGGTAAGGGAGTAATTCTGTTTTGGTAAATATATTAACCAAATAAGCGTTTAAGTACAATGGATATGAGTGAAACCCGTATCTCGATGGATTACACAGGCGTAAAACTACATAACAAGATACTTCCTATTTTCTAAACAAGAAAACAAACCACTACTCAAATGATAACATGGGACTTAACGAAGAAAGTTACTTCTAGGACCTTGAAACTTTGTGCCATACATGGCATTAAAAGCATCCAAATTCCCGGAAGATCACGAACTTGTTTCGTGATAGTCATCATAGTCATAGTCATCATACTCGTCTTCAAACTCTTGGCCACCACCAAATATATTAGCAGACTCGTCAAATGGGTTAGCAACCACCATCTTGAATCGAATCCGCGATCTCTCCCACTTTAGAAAAAGGGTTAACTCTCTTAGAAGGCGCAAGGGCGGAATACAAGAATCACTAGTTTTAGGGCCCCACCCGATTCCATGTCTTTCAAATCACTCACTGTGGTTCTTGTGATGCGTAATCATCGACTTATCATCATTAACTTCCATTGTACTACCGAATTCACATCCTTATTGGTGTCGGTTGAAGAAAAACCAGACGATCCGTAGAAAGAGCATCAATGTTGGTTAGATGTGAGATCTTAGGTCCACTCGAACTAGCCACTTCGAGCATTCTTCTTAGCGACTTCCACTTTCTTGGGTTCAAGGTGAGTCTTTTGGGTTGATATTGAAGCCCTTACCAGCAGGAGTTTAGCAAACCCTCCATGACACAGAACAAGAGACCCACTTGCTTTCCCTTTTTCTTGTTATTAACCGTCTTGAAACCATCATTAAGCTTAAGAAGGGTGAGCGGAGGTTCAACAACTTTAGGACATTCAATAGGAGTATGACCAAAATCATACATTTATCACAATGAGGTGGTTTCCACTCGTATTCAACCCGTATCTTCTCGATAGTCGAACCCGATCCATCAAGTAATTGTATCTCAACAAAGAAGGTATCCCTAAGCACCTCATCCGACTTCACTTCAATCATGCATCTAGCAAAACTACTACATTGCAGGTCCTTGTACATTTGGCTAGTGAAAGCATCTAACCTTTTGGGTGTGCTATCAATGTGGCAAGGAGACTAAGACCATCATCGGAGAAAATATAGCAAAGCGGAACATCATGGAATTTAACCCGCACCGGATGTTGGTCAAATCCTCCTTGATAAGTTGGTGTTCAATGTCCATGGTTTAAGAATAATAGGTACATTTCTAATCAACCAAGGACCATTCTCAATAACATCATCAACACCTTTCTTCGAATTGAATTTAAAAAAGAAGAACCCCTTTGCATTCATCATTACCTTTTGTATACCAAACTTTGCCCATGCATTGCGTACAAAGTAATCAACAACAGGAAAAGCAAGTCGTTGACCAAGGAAATACCCATACAGAGTATTCTCAAACCTCGAATTCACCTCTTCAACCACTTTCATCGGGACAAAAAGATCCACACCATTTGCTTTCTTATTACCTTCCAACCTACGAAAGTTTGACGTTTGTTGTTTCTTTGGTTCAGCAGAAGTAACACCAGCATAAGATGTAGATGGTTGTTTCAAAGCATCAACATTATTAGGACTACTAATATCAACATTAGAATCCCTAGGAACATTCGAATAATAACCAATAGCAGCAAGCATCTCCTGTAGCTCCTTTTGTGACTGTGGCACCTTAAGATGTTCATATGGATTAGCCGTAGTAGAAGTAGCAGCATCCAGTGTCACAGCTGGTTTTAATGGTTGCCCATCGTCACCCATAAGAACAAGTTTTCCATCAAATATTTGTTTTTCAATAGCGCGAATTTTCAATAGAGTATCATGGCCCTCAAGCGTGTCATGACTAGGTACATCATGACTAGGCACGAACCAAGTGAAACCGGCTCCACTTGTCCATCAAGACAAGGCGAATCCCTCTGTATACCGCCCAGATCGTTGCATGTGAAAGGCACAAGTCATCAACATTAACATTCATATTACTCGGCGTTGTCACTTTGTTAATGCTGGGCGTGACATAGGAATAGTCTTCTCTCCCAAATTAGACATCAAAAACTTAAAAACCCGACACCAATCTATAATCGGACTAACACAAAGCTACCGACACAGCTTCAAGAAGCCGTTTAAAACCCTAGTAAAACTAGGGTTTATAGAACGATAAACCGCGTTACTAACCCGTAAAAGCGATCGGTTGAATTTGATGTAGTGATTGCCGTGAAGATAAGAACCCTACGTTGCGATCACACCAAACCCTAACTTCGGTGATTAAGAAAAGACCCAGTCGATTTAACGTAAGGCGAAACCACAGCCAAATCAAAAGCGGACAACACAAGATCGAATAAAGCATCGACTATAACATGTGTAATGCTACATCCTTCTACAATATCTTTACTATTTATCTTTTTATTCACATCAAACTATAACATGTGTAATGGATTCATTCTATTCCTTAATTTAATTTATTGATCAATCCACTTGTCATGATCACACAAGTAGAAGGATATGTAGGCATATCAAGTAGGAAGATATATCATTTTTCTATTTTTTTTTTCTAATCGCTTTTAAATTTGTATTTAGTGAAAGAGAAATGATATTCATTCCTACTTAGTAATCCTACATATCCTCCTAATTAGAAGATGCTGACATGTGAAAAAAATGACGGTTCAGATGAAGAGAGATAATGAGTGGAAAACACTTATAATGGTTTTGTATAGGTAGGAGGATAAGTAAGAATAAAATGTATGAAGATATAGCAATGCTCTTTAGTGAAAACCTCTTATGAAAAGATGAAGAGTCATATCATTAAATCATTTGTCGATAATTACGTTACATTGATTGACTAAAACATGTATTAGGCCAATGCTAATGGCTCGGTTGGTTGACCCGCAACCGTATAGTCGATCGAGTTTCCACCACTAGCTCAACCGAATCTTGATCGGTCACCCCCCAACCTTTTCAATGTTTCGGTTTGTCACCACCATAACAATTGTGTGTGTTTGTGTGTTTTTTTTTTTTTTTTTTATTTCTTGGATCGGTTTGGTAGGAAATGAAGCAAAAGAGATCGTTTTTTCTCTTTCTTGGGGTATTTTTGGATAAATGAATGAAGAATAAGCAAATGCGTTTTTATTTTTATTTATTTATTTTTTTTTCAATCTCACACTTTCACATTGCAGCCCATAATGACATAGTGCTTTTGAAAGCCAGTGCAACCCATTTGACATGTTCTTTCAATATATGTTTTTTTTTTCTTAGTTTCATGACTAGATTTAGCTCGAGTATACGGTAATGATTTTTATTTTAGCTGAATTGTTATTGTAATGTTCTCTAATTATGAATGATTTTATTTTTATTTATTTATTTATTTCTTTTTTTAAGTTACGGTTGCCATTGTGGTCACTATTAGCAAATTGTGATTGGGTGTAGCTTTTGAGAGAGAGAGTTGATGTGGCGCTGATTTGGCAGAAGATGACCATAATACTTAAGGTCACCATTAGCATTGGCCTTATAATTAGGAGTCACCTCACCTACTCGAGGCGACTTTCGTCCTATAACATTGAGAAAAAGAAAATATTTGAGACATATAAGGTAACATCACTTGTACCTTTGGGTGTTTGAGCCTTGAGGAATTACCTCTTATAATTATCACATACGGTCACGTGTACAACATACCGGTGCTTGTAGTTAAGGGTGGCAATCGAGTCGTGTTCGTGTTAACTTATTCGGGTTGGCGTGTTGGCGGGTTAGTATAGCCTTTACCCAAACACGACCCATTTATTAATCGTGTCAAGAACTCAACCCAACCTGCCCTGCATAACACGTATAACCCATTTGTGACTGCTTAACCCATTTAAGTAAATAGGTGTTCAGTGAATAAAGTTGGTGGTTTGTCGATTTAACTAGTTTAAACGCAAAAATGATATAAGGATTTAAAATATGATAAGAATAACATAGAAATAACTATGCGACAATTTTCTAAATTACAAACGTCAATTTTCACGATATCTATGGTATAAAATTATAATTAACTCATACTAAGTAAATAACAAAATACATTTAGAAAATATTTGAGACATATAAGGTAACATCACTTGTACCTTTGGGTGTTCGAGCCTTGAGGAATTACCTCTTATAATTATCACATACGGTCACGTGTACAACATACCGGTGCTTGTAGTTAAGAGGTGGCAATCGAGTCGTGTTAAGTGTTAACTTATTCGGGTTGGCGTGTTGGCGGGTTAGTATAGCCTTTACCCAAACACGACCCATTTATTAATCGTGTCGAAACTCAACCTTGGACCTGCACCGCATACACGTATAACCCATTTGTGACTCGTTTAACCCATTTAAGTAAATAGGTCGAAGTGAATAAAGTTGGTGGTTTGTCGATTTAAGCTAGGTTTAACGCAAAAAAATGATATAAGGATTTAAAATATGATAAGAATAACATAAGAAATAACTATCGACAATTTTCTAAATTACAAACGTCAATTTTCACGATATCATGGTAGATAAAATTATAATTAACTCATACTAAGTAAATAACAAAATACATTTAATCCACATCCAACATACAAACCAGGTTATATATTTTATTTTTAAGATCTTATGTACTTAAACGGGTTCACGGGTTGACCTGTTTAATACTTACTTAACCCAAACACGACCTATTTATTAAACGGGTTAGATGGGTTGACCCATTTTTGACCCAAACCTATTTATCCTCAATCCAAACCTGTTTAACTTCGTGTCAGGTTCGTGTCGTTTATCGTGACGTATCGAAAATTGACACCTCTACTTGTAGCACGGAAAGTAATTTACCTGCCAATATATGCATGTCATGTTTTTCTAAAAAAAATAATACGGAGTAGTAACATAGATACAACAGAATATTCAACATACAAAAGAATGACTTATGTGAATGGTTGGTGCCATGTCTGATGAGCTGTTGCTTGCAAAACAACAGTTGCCACAATTTTCTCCATCTAATTCAGACAATTAGTTATACTTCTAACCATTTAAAGTAGCTAGCAGGGTATTCACATATTGCAGCAGGTATTATGTGATTAAAGTTTAAACATCAATAAAATAACATTGACAAGCTAATTAACTTGAGAAAAACTAGAAGAAAATTATCCCTGTCCGGCCTAATTCATTTTACCGTTTAACGGTTCTCTCGTATGTCGTTTTGACGACTTTATTCTTCAAGCCGAAGGCCGGTGGTATTCAGGTTCGGTTAAACCCGGTTGAACTTCGTTTGTCAATTAAGGTTTCAAATAGTATACGTTACATCAACTTGTTTTCATAAAAATTGTATGAAGCTTTTATTGTTTTATTAGTATGGTGTTGTTTAAAAATAATATTTATTAGGTGTTTATTGAAGAGCTGTTACAAATCTATAAATTTAAAACACTTAATGTTATAAATGTAACTTCATTTTCCATTATCAGTAAGTGTGTTATTTAAAAATTTTAAGTATTCCATTTTTGAAATATCCAAATTCATTATTAAGTAATAGACTATAGAAAGATAAAAATCTTCCTTTAAGTGTAGTAAACACTCTAAACCGACATTATTCATTTGATGAAACGTGAATAAGTTATTTGTTTTTTCTTAATTGTTCTGTTCGATTAATAATATCGCATGTAATCAACACATTATTAAGTTCATTTTAAAATTTAATAAACCTACAAATCCTTTATTTTATACTCCTCGTTTGATGAGTTAGGATAATTTTTGGATAACAAGTACAATTCAAACTCTACCAAAAGGAGTTTAAGCATTTTTAAATACTTGTTCTAATCAGTCTCGTTTACAACGACACCAAACAATAAGTCATCTAAACGACCTAAAAAACTACAATGACGACCAAAAGAGTTACAACAATGAACAATCCAAACAATCAAAGTAAAAACTCTTGCCAGCCAAACCCAACACGCATGATACAACGGAAAAATCGTAATTCGAAATTAAAGTTTAAAACATAGGGGGCGAAAATGATGTATGAGTCTAGAGGAAATGGACCAAGTGATAGACAACTGTGTTGGGAGAAAATAATTCATATTGTAACTTGTTAAAGTTGGAACACTTATATTGACATTCTCACAATGGTTTTGTCCACTTTCGTACCAAAAATGTTGTAGAAGAAAAATAAATATCTCGCAACTTTTTTAGTGGATATTTCAAGTTTTGTTAATAGCAAATACTCACCCTTGAATGATTTTAGAAGAGCTTAACTCATAAGTCATTTACAGAAATTAACTAATTTACTTAGCTAAGTGATCACTTAATGGAAGTGGATTAAATAGTTAGCGATTTTTTTTTTTTTTTTTTTTTTTAAATGGCAAAGTAAAAAGTACAAATTATCTTCTCTGCAGTGAAAAAGTTACAAAGTAAAAAAGTTAAGTCACTTCGTGAATTATATCGATTGTATATGGAAATTTCAAGAATGTTAAGCATGCATGTAATAGATCACCCAATTTTTTTATACTAAACGTTTTTGTTTAACTTTCTTAATTTCTCCTTTATTCCTTAAAACATAAAAGAAGAAACTAAGAGTTATGACAAATTAGGGTCAAGCATTATTAAAAAGCTTGTAATTATCATTATTAAAATACAAGAGTTCCTGAGTTCAATTTATGATAGATGAAAAAAACTTAAAAGTGGTCATGTTTACTTTTCCGCAAATAGGAGTGTTTAATAACATATTTGTCTAACTTATGACCATCGGACCATGTGGCCTGATATGGGCTAACCCAACATTCTTTGTTTGGTTAATATCGGCTTGAATGAAGACCCAATGATTGGTTGATTGGACTACATGTAGCTAGTGCGGCTGTCGCGATTAGTTGACCACGCTATCTTTACTCATAACGTGACAACTAATACCCTTCCAAAACCAAAATACAACCGAGCAACGTTTTCAAAAAAAAACAAGGATGAAAAAAACTGTTTTATTGCATAAAAAGCACACAACGGATGTCATTGAACCAAACACACAACTAAACATGTTCAATAACATTCATAATGTTCATATTTGTTGTTGAAAATATTTGTATTAATAAGCCTACTTTTATTTAAGTCACCAACCAATGTGGGACAATTTGCAAGACACAATTTTTTTAATAAAGATTATAAATTGCAACAATATGATGTTGTAATATTCAAGTACTTGTTAACAAATACTATTGGTAACTAAGGATCGCAACCAAGTATGTTTTATGAGTTGATCTCGTGTAAAAACCCATTCAAAAATTGCGTTCTTAGGCATAAAGTACGTTGAAAGAGTATTCGTGTAAATCCTACTTATAGTTGTTTGTCACACAGTTGATTGATCATCTTATATGTGTTAACGTGTTATACTATACGTAACTGGTTCGGTGCACTAAATTGTGTCGATAGTTTCATGTTGCTTGTGCTTGATTGTGTGTATTGCACAAAGAGTTGTAAAGTTCCATCTCTGTAAGTTTTTGGTGCTAATTCTCAACGTGAACCATTTCTATGATTTTAACAAATTCAAGAGTTACTGATAACTTGATAAGTGATTACCCATGTGATATATTATAAATCAAGCAAACTGTGGTACATATTGATAGTTTTTTACTTTAACTTATCATGCCCTCTTCAAACTTTAATTTTACTTAAGAAGTTACTGTTTAGACTTATGACCACATGGGAATTTTTTGTTAAAGTTAGCATGGGCTAGAAAGTGACTTGTTTTTATGACACTATAATCAAGTAGATGTGCATATGTAAGTGTGATGTCGATGTGCATTATTGAGTAAACCGGTACATAATATAGGGAATACATGGACTATTACAGATACGAGTTTGGCCCAAGACCACTTAAAGTTAAACAACATAATTCAAAACCATTAAAGTATAAAAGATGAAACTAGGAGCTATGACAAATCCAGGTCGATCACTATAAAACAACATGATTATCGTTATTAAAATACGAGAGTGCCGAAATACGAGAGGTCTCGAGTTTAATTTTATAGATACAAAAGACTCAAAAGTGATCATGTACGCCTTTCCGTAAATAGGAGTGTTTAACATATTGTCCGACTTACGACCATGTGGCCTGATATGGGCTAACCCAACATTCTTTGTTTGGTTAACATGGGCTTGAATGAAGACTCAATAGTTGGCTATAAATGAATTAATGAGTAATAATTTGCAAGCCAAGATCCGTCCATCTCGATCAATTGAATCGTAATCTGCTATTGTATTAGCACGGTTGACTGGACCGCATGTAGCTAGTGCGGCTGTCGCGGTTAGTTGACCACGGTATCTTTCAAAACCCAATAATTTGACAAAGAAAACATACCAAAACCAAAACACAACCGATCAACGTTTTCAAAAAAAAGGAAAAAAGATTGAAAAGTGTGAAAGCAAAAGGAAGAAAAAACTGTTTTTGCATAACAACGTTTTCACAAATAAACAAAGATTGAAAAGTGTGAAAACAACGAGGAAAAAACTGTTTTTGCATAAAAACTTATACTTAGGATGTCATTGAACCAAACACACAACTAAACATGTTCAATGTTCATCCCATGCAATCTTATTTGATGTTGAAAATATTTGTATTAATAAGCCTAGTTTTATTTAACTCACCAATCAATGTGGGACAATTTACAAGACACAAATCTTTTAACCAAGATTATAAATTGCAACAATATGATGTTGTAATATTCAAGAACTTGTTAACAAATACCATTGGTAACTAAGTATCGCAACAAAGTATGTTTTATGAGTTGATCTCGTGTAAAAATCCATTCAAAAATTGTGTTCTTAGACATCGAGTACGTTGAAAGAGTATACATGTAAATCCTACTTATATTTGTCAGTCACATAGTTGATTGATGATCGTGTATGTGTTAACGTGTTATACTATACGTAACTGGTTTGGTGCACTAAATTGTGTCAATAGTTTCATGTTGCTTATGCTGGCATGAGATATAAGTTGTACCAGTTAAAAGAAGTTCTGTTTGCCTAGACAACAAGCCCGAGCATTGCAATCTCACGCCGAGGGGAAAGTAAAACAAGTCAAGCAGATAAAAGAAGTGGCGCTTACAAAACTCTAACCTAATATTTTGGATGAAGTAGGCATGTGGACATGCATTAAGTTAACCTTGATCGAGCAAAGCTGGTTCAGTAGCTATGTAAAACTAGAGGTGGCGATCATGGCCGTTTAGAGAAAAATGGGTTCTTGTAGATCAAAAATAACAACTTATGGGTTGGATTGGGTTCCAGTTTGCGAAAACGGTCGAATGGGTTGACATATGAACTATGTGAATCAACAAATGGGTCGAATGGGTCAACAAATGGGTCGAATGGGTCGGCTTAAGGGTGGGATGATAACTTCGACCATCATTAAATGTCGTGTTTTTATGTTTTTATATTTTATCGTTTTATAATTTTTCGTCGGTTTAATATTTTCACCCGTTTTTGCGGCGTTTTCGTCATTTTTACGTTTTCGTCGTTTTTAACGTTTTCGCCCGTTTTTCGTTTCATCCGTTTTTCAGCGTTTCGTCCGTTTTACGTTTCGTCCGTTTTGCGCGTTTTAAATACATTTTCGTTTCGTCCGTTTTGCGCGTTTTCGTACATTTTTACGTTTTCGTGTTTTTGCGCGTTTTCATCTGTTTTATTACGTTTTCGTCCGTTTTGCGCATTTTCGTCTAGTTTTTACGTTTTCATCCGTTTTCGATCGTTTTTACGTTTCATCCGTTTTGCAAGTTTTAAATACATTTTTCGTTTCGTCCATTTTTACGTTTTCGTCGTTTTGCGCGTTTCGTCCGTTTTACGTTTTCATCCGTTTTGCGAGTTTTAAATCATTTTTCGTTTTCGTCTCTTTTTTATGTTTTAAATTGCATTTTTGCGCGTTTTCGTCGGTTTTGCAGCGTTTAAATCATTTTTACGTTTCATCCGTTTTTGCGCGTTTTAGTCCGTTCTTTTCGTTTTGTCCCTTTTTACGTTTTAATCCGTTTTGCGCGTTTTAAATACGCATTTTACGTTTTGGCCTTTTACGTTTTCATCCATTTTGAGCTTTTTACGTTTCGTCGGTTTTTAAGTTTTCATCCTTTTTGCGCTTTTAAGTAGTTTTTACGTTTCGTCCCTTTTTACGTTTTCGTCCGTTTTTCGTTTCGTCCGTTTTGCGTTTTCGTCTTTTTACGTTTTGTCCGTTTTAGGTTTTCATCCGTTTTGCGCGTTTTCGTCCGTTTTTAAGTTTTTATGTTTTCATCCGCTTTGCGAGTTTTCGTCTGTTTTTACGTTTCATCCGATTTTGCGCGTTTTCGTCTTTTTTTTACGGTTTCGTCCATTTTTTAACGTTTCGTCCCTTTTTACGGACGGCGGTTTTTAAGTAAGTAAGCGGATGAAAGCGTAAAAGAGCAACGTAACGCGGACAAAGCGTAAAGGGGTGAAAATAGAAGCAAAGTAAAGCGGGACGGCGTGAAAAAGGGCAATGCGCAAAAAATATGATGGCGTAAGCAGACGGCGTAAATGGACGGCAGCGCGCGGATGTGGCGGAAAGCGGCGGCGAGCAAAGCGGATGGCGTGCGCGGGCGAAATGTCGGTCGGCGCAAAAATGCACGGCTCAAGCGGACGAAAAAGCTCAAAGCGGGCGGCGTAAAAAAAAAGGCAACGTGCGAAAGCTCGCATAAGTAAGCAAACGGACGGCGTGCGATCGATAACGGATGGCGTAAAAAGCGGATGAAATGCGCAAAACGGACGGCGTAAAGCGGACGAAACGGCGCAAAAGCGGACGGCGTAAAAGCAGACAAAACGCGCTAAAACGGCGCGAAATTCAGATTAAGCGCAAAAGCGGATGGCGTACTTGACGGACGGCACGCGCAAAAACGGATGGCGTAAAACACTGTCAGCGTAAAAACGGACCCAGCGTAAAAGACGGCAGCGGAAAAATGGCGAAAACATAAAAGCGGATGGCGGACGAAAAATCTATAGTAGCGTGATTACGGTGGAAATGTGGGTCGGCCGGCCGGACCCGACCCGACTGTTTGACCTATGACCCATTCAACCCATTCTTATAGTATGACCCGTTTGACCCATGACCTATTTGACCCATAAACCATTTGACCCATGACCCAAACCGACCCAACCCGACCCATTTGCCACCTCTATGTAAAACCTCCAATTTATTGTACAAAGTCAGTGTTGAACATAAGTCTAGAATGAGTAACGGGAGTTATAGTTCAACTGACAAGCAACTGCATTAAAGCCAAGCAACAGGTCCAGCGGAACATGACAAGCAACTGGTTCAGTGTACTAATTAATCGAACCAAAACTTTTTAATCAAAATCCGAGATAGTAGAGTAGTCAACAAAAGTAATCACAAGCGTAACATATATGTGAAAAAAGAGACGTGTCATCATACCTAAAGATGTTATACAATAAGGTTGCCAACATCTGAACCTAAAACGATCCTTGATTTTGGAGCTATAAGTTGTAGTTTGCTTTGTCTGAGATTACAAGCCCAAGCATTGCAATCTCCACACCAAGGTAAAAAAGCAACATCAAGTAAAGCAAATAAAAAAGACATGACGCTTCGAAAGCTCTTACCCACAATTTCAACGAGGTTGCAGTCGCACATGCTTTAAATCACCGTAGCTTATTAAAACCTCCAAGTCATTGTACGTGATTAATGTCGAGAGGAAAGCTAGCATGAGCAATGTGTACAAGTTTGACAGACATTATCATACAAGCAATAAGAATGGTTTATTGAATCCACTCCTCTTTTTTTGGCGCGGGTGGTGGTTAAGAGAATGGTGGGGGGAGGACTGGTTTCAGCTTTGTATATTATCAAATGCTCTGAATTCCCATGCTAGGGTCAAAGTTCGTTCATATGTAAATCTAAGCCACTATTCTTGCTCAGACGCTACAACCTGGAAAGAAGATTCTATACACCCTACACGTTAGGCAACAATATGAAACAAAAGGTTTGATATCACACGGTAACATAACTGAAACAATATGATCAAAGGTGCGCCTGCAACCAAGACCAGTCAACAAAAACTATCACAAGTGATATAGAAACAGAGGCATATATGATCATGCCTAAAGAGCTTAACCATTGGCGTTGCCGACATTTAAACCTACAAAAAACACAACCATCCTCGACTTGGGAGCTTATGACTCGATATCAATGCTCGGCTCTGATGTACCCATTTATACAAAAACATACCAGAGATCAAACAGCAACCTCAACACTTAAAGTCCTGAACTATCTTTCCTCATATATAGAACAGCTTACTTCAGACCCAAATATCTTTGGTTGGCCATTAACATCATGTTCAGGCCACACTCGGCACACTTTAACTAGGTTTATGCTGATAAGGCGACGAGACAAATCATATGGTCACACAAAACTAAATCAAAACCACAGTTGAGCTAGGTGTGCTAAGGCAATGAGACAAAAAATTTACGCTCACACAACCAAAGCAAAGCCATATAAACATTCACGGAAACATCATGAGACACAAACACAATTATTTATTACTTCAAATCAAACGAAGACATTGTTCATCAACACTTCAAACAAACACATGAAACGTTCACAAAGAAATATCCACGAACAAGACAAGAGCTTAAATTCAATTACCACCACGAAGACGAAGGACAAGGTGGAGAGTGGACTCCTTCTGAATGTTGTAATCAGCAAGGGTACGTCCATCCTCGAGCTGCTTCCCTGCAAAGATAAGCCTCTGCTGGTCTGGAGGGATGCCTTCCTTATCCTGGATCTTGGCCTTCACATTGTCAATAGTGTCTGAGCTTTCCACCTCAAGGGTGATTGTCTTGCCAGTCAAGGTCTTCACAAAAATCTGCATGCCACCTCTTAGACGCAGAACCAAATGGAGGGTCGATTCCTTCTGGATGTTGTAATCTGCAAGAGTACGTCCATCCTCCAACTGCTTACCGGCAAAAATCAATCTCTGCTGGTCTGGTGGGATCCCCTCCTTGTCTTGGATCTTGGCCTTGACATTATCAATCGTATCGGAGCTCTCAACTTCCAAAGTAATTGTCTTCCCGGTCAAAGTCTTGACGAAGATCTGCATACCTCCTCTCAGCCTGAGCACAAGATGGAGGGTCGACTCTTTCTGGATGTTGTAGTCGGCGAGGGTACGGCCATCCTCAAGCTGCTTGCCTGCAAAGATCAACCTTTGCTGGTCTGGAGGAATTCCCTCCTTGTCCTGGATCTTAGCTTTCACGTTGTCGATGGTGTCTGAGCTCTCCACTTCGAGAGTGATTGTCTTGCCAGTTAGGGTCTTAACAAAGATCTGCATACCACCACGAAGACGCAAGACAAGGTGGAGTGTAGACTCCTTCTGGATGTTATAATCTGCCAAAGTACGACCGTCCTCAAGCTGCTTTCCAGCAAAGATCAACCTCTGCTGATCTGGAGGAATTCCTTCCTTGTCTTGAATCTTAGCCTTAACGTTGTCGATGGTGTCTGAGCTTTCGACTTCCAAAGTAATAGTCTTGCCAGTAAGGGTCTTAACAAAGATTTGCATTCCTCCCCTCAACCTGAGCACGAGATGAAGGGTGGACTCCTTTTGGATGTTGTAATCGGCCAAGGTGCGACCGTCCTCGAGCTGCTTACCAGCGAAGATCAACCTTTGCTGATCTGGAGGAATCCCCTCCTTGTCCTGGATCTTAGCCTTAACGTTGTCGATAGTGTCTGAGCTCTCAACCTCGAGAGTGATGGTCTTACCAGTGAGGGTCTTAACGAAGATTTGCATCTGTACAAAAAAGTTCAAACAGAGTAAGAACCCTAGTAATCAAACTGTACTGGATCAAATGAGCAACATACATGTTTGTAATTTACTTAACTACGATGGCAATACTACAATTCCTCAGACCGTGAAAGTCCATAAACTACTCAATTCACAAAATCATCACAATGATATTTTAATAAATCTATTGATGCTCATTAATAAATTCTACCAATGATATTGCTGAAAAGCACAATCAACCAATGTCTAACTAAGGTCAAGTACAGAGTTATTCTATGTTATTTCAGCACACGTAAACCCCTTGACTAGGATACTTATATGCTTTTACACACTCGTCGCTTATTGTTAATAAATCTAATAGTTAAGATTAAATCGCACATTTAAACTATTTTAATTCATTATAGAAACATAATTTTTTAAAAAACTTCTTTGTATTCATTTAACATAATTCAACTTCAATCTTCATACTCTCCTCAAAATATTAAATTCACATATTCTTATCATCATCGTCTTCGTCATGTTTATTACCAACCACAAGTTATTTAGATGAAATCATTCACAACTAGTTACGCATCTACTTGATTAACCATACACTAATAACTACACATATCTGATTAAACATTATTAAGACCTGTATAGCTCCAACCAACACAGCGTTAGATTATCTACGAGTGGTGTTTATACCTAGATATCCCCATCTTATTATAGCATTAATTAAACCTATATAGCTCCAACCAACAACCAACACAGAATTACCTATATACTGCCGTTAGATTATCTTTGATCCTAATATCCCCATCTGTTAACTTCTAATAATAGCGTATACTCGAATAAGAAATGTCGCCTAAGCTTATAATGGGAGATTATGAGCTTATTTGATTTCGGTTATATTTCATAAGCCACAAAATTTCCGCTTATATATAAGTCCACAAGTGACAAGTCTAAAAAAAATAATAATAAGCCGAAAAACTGAGGCTTGTGAAATATAAGGGTGTGTTTGGATTAGCTTATTTATCCGGCTTATGAGCTTATTTGAATATTGGAAAAAGCCGATAAGCTCGTTTTTTGGAGCTTATCACCTTATCAACATCACCTTATTGGCTTAAGCCAATATGCTCAACTAGGTATATGCTCTAAAAAACGAGCTTATTTGATTTCGGTTATATTTCATAAACCACAAAATTTCCGGCTTATTTTGAGGCTTTATATAAGTCCACAAGTGACGAGTCCAAAAAAAAAATAAGCCTAAAAATGCGGCTTGTGGAAATATAAGGTGTGAATCAAATAAGCTCATAAGCCCATATAAGGGGTGTTTGGATTAGCTTATTTATCCGGCTTATGAGCTTATTTGAATATTGGAAAAGCCGATAAGCTCATTCTTTTGAGCTTATCAACATTACCTTATTGGCTTAAGCCAATAAGCTCAACTGGATATAAGCTCTAAAAACGAGCTTATCGGCTTTTCCAATATTCAAATAAGCCCATAAGGTGGATAAATAAGCTAATCCAAACACCCCCTAAATAATATATATCATGGATAGCTAATTACACCATAACAGAACTAACCAATTAAACCTACCTAACATCAATCATGACGTCATGAAACAATCGTTGACCTAACAGATGCAAAACTAACTGATCTAATAATCATGACGTCATCAAAGAATAAACATAGCCAGTTATTATAATTAAAATCAAATAATTAAACAGATAAAAGGATAATACCTTGACAGAGAAACAAGGAATTGAATGAATAGAAGATTAAATTTGATTTGTATCAAGAGATTATGAATGAATGAATGAATATGGGGATTTATAGGATCATAAAGAAGAGTCGGTCACGGGTTTATGGTTAAAGTCACTAAGGTGTTGGGTGACGGTCTAATGAGATTGGGACACGTGTACGGTGGAGAGTTATTGGTTGTTGTCAAGATGTCAACCATAACATGTTTGGAATCTATAAAGAGTTAGTAATTGTAGTTGGGTTGGGTTTGATTCTTTTCTTCTTCTGCTCTCTTCTTGGATAAGATTATGGAATGTTGCTTTTCTATCTTGCTCATTTAAATAGTCGCGATGATGATAACATTTTTTAGAGCAAATTTCTTTTCGAGCGTTGATTGAGATATCTAAATTATGTTATTTAAAGATGCTTTTAAACTTTTGTGATGTTTTGCTCAAAAAAGGTCATCATGATGGTTGCAATTACGAAACTCATTTTCTACAAACAATCACGATTATGACATCTTTAGAAACAAAATGTAGGTCTCACATTTTATATTCCTTTCCCATCCGAATTTTGAAAACTACTATAAGTCTTATATTATTAGTCACTGAATTTGGCACTAAAGCGTGTTCGCTAACATGCAGGCCCACTTTTAGGCCCCAAGATCGAAATACTTATCTTGTTTCAATTTCAAATTTGATAAGAGAGTGTTATAATGCGTGATATATTTCTGATTCCTACTAAAAACTAGGCATAATCTATTACGTAGTTTTTAAGGAAAAAAAATAAAATAAATAAATCGAATCGAAAAGATGGAGATCCAAATAACGGAAAAAGATGATGACTTGGTTATATTTACTATTTGACCCCCTTAAGTTTATCATATTTACACTTGTATCCTAAGTATATATATATATATATATATATATATATATATATATATATATATATATATATATATATATATATATATATATATATATATATATATATATATATATATATGTATATGTATATGTATATATATATATATATATATATATATATATGTATATATATATATATATATATATATATATATATATATATATATATATATATATATATATATATATATATATATATAAATATATATAATATGTGCAAACAGATTAAACTAGTGACAATTTTAAACCTTGGTTAACAAAAGTAATGACAAAATCTTTCAATACGCATTTGAACTAGAGGAATAACTTAAATATTGGTTAATAATGTCATAATTGTATGTATTTCACACTGTTGTTGTATGTGTTTCACATTGTTGTTTTATCTGAATACTTACAAAATATGTAGAATTGTAAACGTTCGTTGAATATCTATTCAGTTATGTTTATTACGGAGGGCCCCAAAAATTTATGATTGGCAGAATCTCGTGTTCATAATTAAGAATGTTTCAGGGTATATAATCAAAGCTTGAATTTGAAGTTGAAGTATTCAATTCAAGCATGAAAAGGAGGAGCATCTTCAAATGGTATACTAAGTCGAGATAAGAGTATGAACATTTTACATGTTAAAACCTTTGAAAGATAGTATGCAATTTTAAACAACTTCATAATTCCATTTAAAGATATTTTGTTGGATAGGCTCATTGTTTACTACTACATACGATGTCAAAGAGGTAGATGGTAAAATTATGTTTAAAGGAGGTTGAACGAGCTTTTAATCAAAATAATGTCCCAACGTATGATGACAGTTGAACAAGTTCGAGTAAGGTTCCACATATGAGGATCGACAAATGGTTGATTTTTTCTCATGTGGGGTGGCAACCCAACATTTTAAAGTTTTAAAGGAGCTACAAGTTTTAGGAAGCATATTATTTGGCTTTTGAGATGTTTAGCTATGACTTGACATTCCTCAAGTTCGTGAGGAGCATAAAATAACAAGGAATGTAATAATTTCTTTATTCTACAAAACATAAACCGCACAAACTAAGGACCTATCAACAATTGTATGACATACAAGTATTCTAATCACTTTAAATCTATGTACTCATCCTCCATCTTCAAGAGTAACACTCGGATAATTGTAATCACTTTTTGTAGTTTGATTCTTTTAGTTGTATTACATTTTCATGGAAAGATCAGGTCTATGGAATTTAAAAGCCACAAACGCGGTACCATTAGCCTCTAACTAGTAATCCATTGTGGTCCTTCAAAGTTTTTGCAAATTAGGTAAATCAATCACAACACAATATCTAGTAAAGCATGAAGTTAATTAACCACATAAGCACATATCAATAGTTTGACAAATTTAATAACTATAAGTTAATCACCTCCAACTTATAACTACAATTGAATCACAATTACAACCCGGATAAGTGGTTGCTCGAATCTATACAAGCTCAACTACTAAGTGCATATGCTTACTAACATATATGTATATATCATCATTCACGTGAGACCTAACTATGCTACCTTAAAGTTCATCGTAAATCAAAGCATCACCACAACTCGCTTGTCAATCTAATCAATTTTAGAAGTTTGTTCGATGTCGGAGAAGGTGTGAATCTAGGTGCACGAATGAGATAAGCTATTAACATTGTACATTTTAGAAACTATGAATATCGTTCACCACCATGCACAAATTCAAGATTCATTTGTACGAATCGAGCCGTATTCTATATCACAAGGTGTCAATGGATGATGGTAAAGTAACTTTTAAAGGGAGACTCACATACCACTACTGGGTATAGTGATGAATTTAGCAATGCGACCGTTGAACTAGTTCCGCTCGGATAAAGATAATGTTAAGGCAATTGAGTGTTACTTCATGATTTTGGAGTAATGAATAATTCTTTTTGGTTATTGAGTCATATAGATGACTTGACGACCGGCTATAACAATCCTAAAGAGTCCTTAGGATTGTTATAGTTAGGGTCGCCAAGTCATGGTTTAAAAAAAAAAAAAAAAAACTTTATTGCACATGTGGATACCTTAAACCTTTAGAATGTTGGCGTGTCACCCCAATATCATGAAGTAACACCCAATTGCTTTATAATCGCTTTTCCTTATTTGGTGGAACTAGTTCACAATCACATTACTAAATTCACCATTATAGCCACATAGTGGTATGTTAAGTCTTCCTTAAAGTAACCTTACCATCGTCCCTTTAACACCACGTGTTATAGAAGACGCCAATTCGTCTAATACAATCTTGAATTGCTGCATGATGGTGAACGATCTTTCATAGTTTCTATAATGTACAATGTTGATCGTCAGATCTCTCATTCGACAAATATGATCCACACTTTTACGACATCTAAATAAACTTTCGACATCTAAATAAACTTCAAAAATGAATAACTAAACTCTAAAACTTTATAAAACTAATTAATAAATATAAAACATGATTTTAAAACTCACGAAAATATATTTTTATCGATTTAATAACTACAAATGCTTTCAAAATACTAAACGAAATCTAAAAATTCTACAATAACTAATCTAACTTCTAAAACAGATAGCCAACAACGGTAAATATATAAAACAAAACTTTTGTAAAAAATGATTTTATATAATAAAAGCTAAAACATACGAAATTAAAAACTATTTTAAAAAAAAAACTAAAAAGCATAACTAAGATTTCTAAAATGAGAAAATGAAAATAAAGACTTTTAGAAATTTCTAAAAATACAATATGAATTTTGGGATTTTTATATTATTTAGCAAATAAAAACAAGATAAAAACTATAACTTTTGTAAAGGAAATGATTTAAAAGACTTTAATAGCAAAATATAAAGAAAGAAAAGTGGAGAAAGTTGTAAGATAAAACTTTATAAAAAGATGAGCTTGAAATTCAAAACTATAAAAGTTTATAAAGCAAGTGCAAGACATGTATATATATAAAAGATTAGGAGAAAAGAACTTTATAAAACCGACAAGTATAAACAAAAATAACTACACTAATCTAGTCCACTCTTAAATTGCCAAAACTATAAAGAAGAAGAGAATTTTATAAAAGAAAAGGAAGAAGATGTAAAAATAAGAAAGAAGAGTGGTCTTATAGTATACACTAGGTTTCAATATTTCGCTTCCACTTTCCCAACCCTTAATCTACAATAATATTGCACGTGGCACCTTCCAATTGGGGCCGCCACCGACATCATATTACGTGTGGGTAGCATGTGCCCGCAGATAGTCGCGGCCTAATCTGACTACGGCGTGGTGGACCGGATCGGCGACGGCGGACGACGCGTCTAGTTAATTTTAAAAAATACATCCAATTTCGAACGGGTCTCTTACTTCAACATACAATCCACTTACCAATGGGCTAAGTAATAAATCCTTGTTATATTGAGCAAACATAATTTATTTATCCGCTTTTCGGGATGAACCGACTGCTGCCGAGCAGGGCGATTCCGCTGGACTCGTTTTTCCGAGATCTTTCGGGTATCCTTGGAGCTTCATTTCGACTGATAAAATTGTACGTGATTAAAAATCGTCCGAAATTTCACGATTTTGCCCGCTTTCAATTATTCGTACTTACAAAGTAAAATAATGACTTTTAAGAGTATTTGCAATTAAAAACACAGCTTCGCTATTTGTTTAGCTATAAATTGAGGTTTTCGACGTTAAAACGTGTATAATTCATCAAATATCGGCCCACCCACGTTACGGGTTTTGTCCGCATGTTTTATTTAATCAAAAGCATGAAAAGTTAAAATATCCTTCCTGCTTAACTTGGTTCTTCAATATTGGAGAGGATCCGATACTTATTGATAAATTACACGCTTTCATATCCGCTACGGCGGGTCTAACCTCCACGAAGGTTTGATAAAACCCCTGCAACGCGACGGGCAATCCTCCTCATTACACTTAAATGATAAGCTCTCCCCATTATACTTCTACACTCCAATGATAGTTACTTGTTTGTTAAGATTTTGCAGAGCTTGATATTTTACATGGCGAATAACAGTTATTTACATCCATCACCTCATTTAGCATTATCATATAAATATAAAGGCAGCTCATTCTTTCATCGCTCACCACATCTATGAAGCCAAAAGAGAGATACTCAACCGAATTCCACATATATTGCATGTTTTCGTCTTTGATTTATTTAGCTTCCATTATTAGAGACCATCATTTATTCCATTTCTTCATGGCTTAGATCAATAAGATGGGGAAGGTGAAAATTTAATTTTTTTTTTTTTTTTTTTTTTTAATCAGAACTATATACATTGATAATGAAGCGATTTTTTACATCATACGGGCTTATTCCAAATGTCCTGTTAAAATACTAACCTTTACAAAAATATATAACGGTGACTCTTTAAATTTGGTAAAGAAGCTGGTTCTTTATTTAGGGGCATTCCAAACTGATAACAAATGATGAAAATGAGAAGCTCTATACCTAACCCGCGAGCTACACCATTTTAACCCATTACGCCCCATATAGTATGTACATGGTTAAAATATCTTGACTCGTAGAGTAAACTCGGCACAAATCTCTCGCTAAAAACCCTAAACCTTCTAATCGTTTCTATACCACTTTTCTACCAAATTTTGTTGATTCTTGACGATTTGTATCGCTTACTAATTAATATTCGTGTTACTTAGTTTCTATACGATTTGTTGTTCAGATCAATCGCTTTTGGTGGATCTCTCGTAATCAAATTGTTAGGGTTTTTTAACTGATTTTTAATTATTGATCGTTTCCCATCCTGCTTTTAATTTAAGTCGGTTTGTGCAACTATTTTTGGTGGCTTGAATCGATTTAACAACATATCACATAACGATCAATATGGTGGGTTACGGTTAGCGATTGGATTTTAATGCGTATAAACCCTAATCTTGCGATTAGGGTTTTCTTTTTCTGATTGATTGCATGCTTGCCGGTCTTTGTTTTGTGGTTTTATATTGGTTTTGCTGGACTTTTGTGCTGGATTCGAGAGATGGAAAGCGGATTTTGATGAACAAAAGTGCGAGTAGTGGTGCGAAGATTGATGGCAAATCAACGAAGTGATGTTGGGTTGATTAAGGATGATGAACTTGATGCACGGTTGAATATGTGCAATGATGATGGGAGGCTTTGGTCGACGAGATTCTTGGTGATCATATCGACCGTGAAGGATACGTGAATAAGGTTATGAATAAGGTTGTTTTGGATAATTTGAGCAAAGTCATGATACACCGCTTCGATTCGCCTCTAATGTTTCAAACAAATTTAATGTGGAGCAGATTGATTGCTAATGCGCATCGTAAATTTGATGCGAGAATGAATAAAATTGACAAATGATATGCTAAGATGGCTTCATCTTCCATGCGAACAACTCGAGTGGTATTAATGGTACTAAAGTTTTTCTCGCAAATCCACCGTCGAGTTTTGATGTGGCTATGCAATCCCAATTGTATGGTACTAATCATACTGTTACTTCTGATCTTAATGCTTCGATGGATGGTAAGAATGCTTCTACTTCCGGTCTTAATGTGAGTGCTAGTATACACAATGAAGTGCGGTCGTTTGCTAATGTGTTAAACTCGGAACGTGTATCTAGGAAAGTTAACTTCCGTTCATTGGTGAATGAGAATCGAATTGATAATCATGATACGCTTCTTCTAAAAGTCGCTATGGAGGCGTGTTTAACCGCTATGATAATACTCTTGTTGGCTTCTTTGTCGGCAAGAATATTGCATTTCATTGGTCAAGAATTATGTCACCAATACATGGGGTAAGTTTGGTTTAAAGAAACTTATGAAGAATGATGATGGTGTATTTCTTTAAATTTGATTCTAAAGAGGGTGTTGAGAATGTTCTTCAACGAGGACCTCGATAATTCAGATTCTCCTATCATTCTCACTAAATGGACTCGACGCGCTATTGTCCAAAAGTGAGGTTACCAAAGTGCCGTGTGGATTAAATTACATAATGTGCCATTACTTGCATATTCGGAAGACGGGTTGAGCCTTATTGCTACTCAAAGCGGTAAGCCGATCATGTTAGATGCATTCACTAGCTCCATGTGCGTTGACTCATGGGGTCGTATTAGTTTTGCTCGTGCTCTTGTTGAGTTATCATCGGAAGTCGATCTTAAACATGTGGTAACTATGGCTATCCCAAGAAGGATGATAGTGGTTTACGACGGCTAGTATCAAGGTTGAATATGAATGGAAACCTCCACATTGCATGGAATGTAAAGTGTTTGGGCATGATAATGCTTGTTGTCCTAAGTCTCCTAAGGAGCATCATGTCGATGCTCACACCTCGAACTGGATGCGAATGATGATGGTTTAAGGTGGTGCGTAATCGGAAAGCCAAACCCCAAGGTCCGGTTGTCTAGCGGTATTAATACGGGTAAGGGTCCTAAATTTGCTCTAGGAAGGTTTATATCCCAAAGAAGAAGATGCCGGACGTTGTTATCAAGTATGCTACTGTACACTCACATTACTTCTAACTCTTTTGGGACACTTGAGGCGCATGAGGACACGGGCATTCAAAGTCCCGGTTGATGCTATATTGAGGAGGTTAATGAGGAGGCGATGATCGGGGATTCACCGGTTGTTCTAAGGGCGAGATGATGGATGGTGGTCGCAAATGGAGGTTAATGAGGATGTGTTAAATAAGATCGGTTCTACATCACATGTTCCGCCATGAGTGATTCAATGGGAACAATGGATGTTGGTTCTACTCCCATAGTTGAGAAAATTGGTAAGATTGAAAAACTACTTATTGCCGGAAAGCTACTCTTGTGGATGATGATGGTCAACCTATTCCGTCTACCTCTTCTACTAAGAGCTAACCCTTTTTAAAAGTGGGAGAGATTGAGGTGTCTCGATTTCAAGATGAGGTTGTTCTAACCCATTTGATGAGTCCGCTAATATATTAGTGCGTGGCGAGGGTATGAAGATGAGTATGATGAATATGATGATGATGCTATGGCTAAACAGTTCGTGATCTTCCGGAATTTGATGTCTTTAATGCCATGTATGGCACAACGTTTCAAGGTCCTAGGAAATAATCTTCTTCGCTGTGTCATATGTTATCATTCGAGTAAAGGTTTTGTTTCTTGTTTAGATAATTGGAAGTTTCTTGTTATGTAAGCTCTATGCCTATGTAACGGGTCGATATATGGGATCTCACTCATATACATTGTACTTAAACAGTTATTTGGTTAATATATTTACCGAGTGGTGGATTACCCCCACCCAAAAAAAAATAGTATGTACATGGTCTCATCTTGCATACCTACAAAAATATAAATTTATAACGTTAAGTCTATAAGACTTAGTGAGATAACGGAACTGTATTAAATCATAAACTAAACATAAGCATGCCACTGAATAAGTATATATATTACTATTCTGACTACATGAATCATAATATTAACTAAATGCATAAGCACGACACTGACTAATTAAATACATGATACACCATGTTACTGATAGAGTACAAAAGCATACTGAGTGCATAGCTGACTGCATAACTAAGCACATACTTAATGCATAACTAATCGAGTACATACATATAGCGAAAAGTACAGTAAGCATCGATCGAGTGCATAAGACATCGATTGAGTGCATAAGCACATAATGAGTACTTATAGTATCAGATCTTGGCCGAATACATAACTGACGAGCCATATAAGCATGTTAATCATCCATATAGGATGTCTGAGTTCCGATTTTTGGAACATTCACTATTCTAAGGCTCGATTCTCCACTATGGAGGTCTAAGTTTCAACTTTTTCTGGAACACATGTGTGATCACATTACTGAATATATACTACAACAACAACAACAACAGACCCAATCCCGCCGGAGCAGGGTATGGGGGAGGTGAAAATGTAGACAGATCCTACCCCTACCCCAGGAAAAACCTGGGAGTAGAGAGACTGCTTCCAACAAGACCTCCGGCAAGTGCGAGTGTGCGGGTGATTACTGACTATATACTGATAGTACTAAATACATTGAGTAATGCATAAAGTACTATTCTGACTAATTTAGTGCATAAAGCACTTGGCGCGTCTTAAAAACTGCATAAGCTTATACATAATAGAATATGACATGTATATATAAGCGTATCGCATGCCGTATGCATAAAGCATTTTGCGCACATTACTATATATATATAACATTCATATATAATTTAAGGTTGCTAAATACTTACGCTTGACTATAACATGATATTAAGTTGAGCTGGAGTTGAGACTAAGCTGAATATAGAAACTGAGCAATAATATGGTTACGAGGTCAAACTAAGACATGATATTAAAATTGAATTAATTACTAAAATACTATAACATAAACCAAGGTTGAGCTATAACTTGATACTATAGCTGAACTATAATATAAAGCTGAAGTACTATAAACATAATGAGACGCTGTGGCATATAACTAAGTTTTTGTTATAAATAATAATGAGGTTGAGCCACGACATACTACTGAGTAAGACCAATTGGGTCTACTTAATACTGAACATGGCCAAACAGGTCAACATGATAATGAATATGACCAAACGAATGAACATTAGAGTTAATATGACCAAACATGTCAAATTGATGCTTAATACGACCAAACGGGTCAACTTGATTCTTAATATGACCAAACGGGTCAACTTGGGTCAACTTGATGCTTAATATGACCAACGGGTCAACTTGATACTTAATATGACCAAACGGGTCAACTTAATACTTAATATGACCAACGGGTCAACTTGATACTTAATATGACCAAACGGGTCAACTGGGGTCAACTTAATGCTTAATATGACCAACGGGTCAACTTGATACTTAATATGACCAAACGGGTCAACTTGGGTTAACTTAATGCTTAATATGACCAACGGGTCAACTTGATACTTAATATGACCAAACATGTCAACATGATACTTAATATGACCCAACGGGTCAACTTGATACTTTATATGACCAAAAGTGTCAACATGATACTTAATATGATCAAACATGTCAACATAATACTTAATATGACCCAACGGGTCAACATGATACTAATATGACCACACGGGTTAACATGATACTAATATGACCTCACGCGTCAACATGATACTAATCAATTCTCACGGGTCAACATGGTACTTATATGACCACACGGGTCAACATGATACATAACTTGCATATTACTTGAGATATAGCAACGCATATATATATATATACTAAACTGTAACCACTCATAAATTTTCCTACCGATTTTTCACGACTTTATTTTTTTTTTCTTTTCCTTTCGATCTATAATCACGACAAGTTAAGAATATTTTTACTTTTTATGCGATCACGAGCAACGTTGATAAACGAATAATACGAAATATTATATTTCTTGATATTTACTAATGACCAAATCACGCCAACGAGAGATCTCCTCAATCATCGAGCCTGCACGCTGCATCTAATAATCGTGATCTATAATGGTTTAAATTCAATAATTATTTTTCGAGTCAATAAATTTTATTTTTATGTTGTTTTATAAAACGCTTCCGTAAATACATTTTTCGATTTACCAAACCAAAGTACCCACGACTACTCTTTACCTCAACGGGATTACGAAATACACATAATACAAATTAAACTAACTTTTTCCCTTTGACTCAGTTTGACCGAACCTCCACACCCAAATTCACATGCCAACCTAAAATCTTGCACCAAGATAATGACATTACCATGTCTTAACTTTAACCCAATTTAGTCAGTTCTCTTTATCACATTCAACAAAAGGCAAGTCGATGTGTTCCCTTGATCCCCATATGTCATGCGTGTAATCAACAAACCAAGCGCACCGTATTTTTATCATGTGACAAAAGTTGACAAGTAAAAGTTTTGCATATTCTTGGCTTCTGTGAACGAAGCAAGTAATAGCAACAAATAAATCAAATCCTTGATCAAACACATGCATGCATCCAAGCGCATTTTTTTATGGGTGGAGATACTCCAACACCCCAAAAAATATACTCCAACACCCCATAGGTCATGGGGCCCCAATCCAGACGATGAAGGTATATATATATATATATTTTTTTTATTTTTATTTTTTTTTCTAATTTAATTGTGTAGTGTTTATTTTGTGCAGATATTTAATTGTGTAGTGTTTTTATACGTATAGTGTATTTATTCATGTGTGATATTTAATATGTAGAGTTTTTTATATGATATCAGATTATTTATTTGTGTAGTGTTTTTTATGTTCACAGTAGATTCCACCTGACCGACATGCGTGATCAACCCGATTTCTTGCCAATTCTGGGGATGCCCAACGCCTTTATTCTTGCGCTCAACAAATTGTTTTGAGCCCAATAAGACGTTGATCGCTTTATCTTTAGTTCAGCAATTGAAAGATCATTGAAAAAGAGGCTTGACCAATCTTTTGTTGAAATATTTCTTCCACGTGAAGATCGACACCCATACCTTCATCCCTTACTATTATAATGATGAAACAATTATAAAATGTATTCTAAACAAAAGTTATTGATATATTTACGTAAATAAGCAAACGCTTAATTATTTACCTTTGACAGCGACACGCATAATACTGCATCACAAGTTTTCATTTGTCGGGATGTTCTTTCAATTATAAATCCACGTCGACAACGACACAAGAAAGGATTTTCTTGTTGCATCCGCCAAAAGCACTCAGAGTAATTATTCACAACATAAATCCGTAATATCATGGTTCACAAAATTAGAAGTTTCAATACATAAATAACCAATCTTGTATAAATCAAGAATCGCCTATACATGTTTTGTCATTTACAATATAAATTAATAATCGATCTATACATGTTTTGTCATTTACAATATAAACAAGAATCGTCTATACATGTTTTGTCATTTACAATATAAATCAATAATCGCTTACTCGTCCTGCTAAACATCCTCTCGTCGTTGAGTAAACATATGTGCCCATCTCATGCGCCACGGCATTTGAACCATCTCCATGTAGGCACGCAGCGGTATTTCATCGACGCCCCTACATCTAAAGTTTTAGATTCGGGTTTTGAGTTTTTGTTGCGCATGTTGATACCTGGGATTGCTTTCGTGATGGCTCGTGATGATACCAAAAGGTGTCAATATGATGGTTTCTATGGTATTCTTTGCTTTGAAATTTTTTGAGCCATGGCTCGTGATGGTTCGTGATGGTTTCTATTGGTATTCTTGAGCCATGGCTCGTGATGGTTTCTATGGTATTCTTGAGCCATGGCTCGTGATGATACATAAGCGCTTTATGGTATTCTTGAGCCATGGCTCGTGATGATACATAAGCAGTTACACTACAAGAATTCAGTCAGATACCCACGACCCGAAATTGTGGGTAAAACTACTAATATCGTGGGTAATTAACGAATACCCACGGATTACCCTCAAATCTATGTACATGGGTATAACCTTCGAGGGTAAATGATTGCCCACGTCATTTTTAGTTTGTGGGTAAGTTTACCCATGATAGTTCTTGTGGGTGATCGCGTCTTTTTTGGGTAAGTGTTTATGGGACTTCGTTAATACCACAAAATTACCCATGAACACACATGTGGGTGATCCGAGGTAATTTTACTCGTGGATATAACCGTATAAATGTATATTTGTGTGGCTAAATATTTTTAAATTCAATTTCATTGATTACAATTTTCCCACAATATAACCGTGATAATATCTTTGGCATTACTACATTACTACCCACATATCTTTTCATGCGTACGAATTATAAAAGTGCCCAATCCATGGTGTGTTATTAATTATTAACTAAACGGAGAACAATTTGCTTGTATTTGTAGGAGAGGTTAAAATGTTACACGATAATAATAGTAAATTCGTAGCAGAATCATGAACGCCATACTTTCAAAAGATAATAAAACTATTATGAGTACATTAAATTAATCAATACATTATAATATATCTATAGCTAACAACATGGTGTTTATCTTCTTGGCTTGCATGAGCATCCTTGATTCAATATGGTACCGTGAGGCTCGCCTCCAACGATTAGCTTCAACAAACTCAATTGCTTATTCCCTGCACAAATTTATTAAATTTTAAAAAGGACACATCTCGCAAAATTTTGATAGAACACAACATTTGTGGTTTATAACTAACATGTTATTCCATGTCATATCACCAAGATGACTTGTAAACCTACAAGTACAAAAATTAATGGAATTCACCGATAGGTAACAAAATGAATAAAAACGTAAAATTATACCTATTGTGATTATAAAACATAAAATATTGCTTATAAGGTTTCACTCGTGGTAATTTGGTATGCTAATAATGTGGTACCACAAAATATGAAATAATAAACTTTTTAAAAATAGAATACCTTGCTAGTTGCTATGAGAGAATTGTGAAAGTGTTTTATTGTCCACCTTCAATCACATCGGATACAAGGGTAGAATGAGCAACTTTAATGGTTGAGAGAATTGGTGATGATAAATAATATATGTAAATCACGGATGACTTCGGTCCAAGAGGGAAGCGTCTAGAATACTTGGAGCATTTTGAATGAGATGAAATTAGAAAAAGGGGAAAATAACAAAAATTTAGATGTTTGGGTGTTATTTAGGCCACAGATTTCTAATTTTATTAAAAACTACTCGTACTAGTTATATAATTAGGATATGTATTGAAAAAGTTAACTGAAAATAGTATTAAAATTTTTAATTATGAGTTTATGACAAATAAGAATATATACCTTAATTTTTTCTTTATTATTTTTTGTGAAGTTATTTTACATACTAAATTTTTCACATACTAAATAACTCATCTCACCATTTATTTAAAAATAAATTAATTCAGAGATTAAAACATTTTATTATTTCATATATTTTTATAATTTAAATATCTCTTAAACTGTTAATCGTTAAACGAAAATATTTACACTGTCAGCGACGAAGCTTTAGTTATCTTTTTATGAGCGGATAGATTGATATACCTTCAAAAGAAAAAATTTATTTTCTTGAGACTTTGAATACGAACCCAAAGGTGGTGACAAGGTATGTTAGCTCCTTGTGGTCAAGATGTTATGATTGAAGAAAGTTGGTCGCATGGTGGCATAGATCTCAATCCCATTTGATTCAATCCAGATGATTAATTAACATATACAAAGACGTTGGGAAGAGTGTAGTGATATATTTAGTCACAAACAACACACACAAATTACCCATAAATAAATACCCATGTAAATAAGCCGTGTGTAAAAACATTGTTATAAACTTACCTCAAATTAGCTATAAATTACCCACAAAAATTACCCATGCACAAAAGCATGTATACAATCCGTGGGAATTTTCTTTACCCATGACATTACCCATATTTTTACCCAAGACAACATTGTTGGAGAGAAATTCGAGGAGATTATTTAACGGAATAATTTACCCACAAATTACACATGAAATATAATTATGTGGGTAATTTTGTGGAACTTCCTGGGAAAGCCGAGGTAAATTTAATTCATATGTCAATTCCATAATCGTATGTTGTGGGTATCGATGGAAAATACCCATGACTCAAAGTTCGTGTGTAATTTTCCGGTATTTGACTGAATTTTGTAGTGTTATGTAAACTTTGTTTTTGGTTTTGGTTTGAAATTTTTTGGTTTGGAAACTTCGTGATGTAAACTTTGTTTTTGAAATTTGGTTTGAAAATTTTTGGTTTGAAACTATTGATGGTTTCTTTGGTTTGGAAATTTTTTAAGATCCGTTATGTAAACTTTGTTTTTGAAATTTGGTTTGGAAATTTTTTTAATATCCGTTATGTAAACTTTTTAAGATCCGGTTCTTGAGGCGCTGGTTGCTTATCCTAACTCGCTTTTGTCGATGAAAATACTTTCGAGATAAGGCGATGATGAACCGAATGGACGGTAAAGTGAGACTTTATCACTTCGAACCTTCAACCGAGCCTATTAAAATCTCAAAAATTTTCCGACTAACGCTTTTTTCTAAAGAAAAACTTGTAAAACCTAAAAACTTGTAAAACAATAAACAACTTAGGTTAAGTTTTTTTTTTTTTTTTTTTTTTTTTTTTATCATTGTAAAACAAAACTTGTAAAACCTAAAAACTTGTAAAACAATAAATGTGGTGTGTAAAACTTAAAAACTTGTATAAAAATTTCTCAAACCAAAGCACCCAAATATCAATGATCGGCATTAAATCGGAAAACATTCCACCCAATCATCGCTTAACGATCGCAAGAACACCCCTACATTTTCATTCGCTAGGCACCCCATAGCCCTGCATAACACAGCCCACCCTACATTTTCATTTGCTAGGCACCCATAGCCCCTGCATAACACAACCCTTTTTATTCTTATATGGTCAAACTTTTGGCATACCATATACTTGGTGCATTGTCTTCATGTTCCTGAGAAGGATACGACCCAACCAAAAACAAAAGCAACCAAAGATTTCTTTTTTCTTCTGTGAACGAGACCCAACAAAGCACACCCTTAGCATCTTTTGTAGCATGTGTGTGGGATCCTAGGAGACAAGAAACCTAGACTAAACCAACCTACTCTATATTTCCTTTTGACCTAAACCCTAATGACTTGACCTTACCATGTGATTCAAGCATGCCCTTTGAACCATCCTTATCACTCAACAAGGACTAAACAAAATCAAGCCATCCCTTGGCTGCCATAATACGCATGCTCCAAACATCAAACAAACTCCATCTTTTTTTCATACCATCTTTCTATATAAACTCTTAAGACCCTTGTTGAACTCACCAACTCACACATTTCACTTTTAAATTTTCACTCACAACACTCTTACCAGTTACCCCAACCTCATTTCTGTCGAGCTAGGGAAGAAAGGAAAGCAAAGTCTTTTGGATTTTTAAAACAAGAGTTAAAGAAGTTATGTTGGGTTTACATAGTTTCGGGCATAATTTGAAATCAAGCGGGTAACTAGTCGAGTGTCGGGTTTCTTTGGTTCTTGTTCGTTCTACCGTACGTACCCTCTCATCCTCGTAAGTAACTCAAACTCATCTCGTTACGTATCATTTGTTGTTAAAGAGTCTTGTTTGCAAAACTTACTTATAAACATTTATATATGCTTCATTAAAAAGGAAAATAATCTCGAAACCTTTTACAAACGAGAATGGTTAAACCAAACTTGCATCTCTTATATGAAAGCTATTGACAAACTAAAATGGAAGAAATATAAACTCAGTTTTGAAAACATATGATATGCATACGCATGCATGTACACAACTAAGAAATATATATCAAAACAATATCAACTGTAACAGTTCCTTAAATACAACTGTGTTTCAAATTATAACAAATAATAGCACCTGGCTCAGATGGGAACTAGTTCCACCCTCACCCAACCCATCAGGGTTCGAATCTGTGCGAACTCTCTTTTGTGATTTTTACAATTTTGCAAGTTTGGCCTCTTGTCACTTCCAGCCCTTGAATTCGAGCTTATTAACACTTCTCTAAAACTTTCACAAGCCTTGGAAACTATCATAAATCTCTACAAATTCAACCCCTTAAGTTCAAATACTTTGACATTTTGATATATTTTAATTAACTTTTAGTTATCATTTTGGACCCCAAACTTATACATTTTTATAACTAATAATAAAATGTCAAAACAATTTATTCCCGACACATTTCGATTAAGTAATTTCGTCAAATTAATATATTTAGTTTTAATACTAAAACCCGACTAAAAGACAAGAGAATATTTAAAACAAAAGTAATAATAGTTACCCACACATCTCAAAGTAAATAAACCAAACTCGGTAACATCGCCATATTTATAAATCAACACTAATCCCAATCTATTGACCAGTATATATTCAATACTTTCCTTTGGTCAGAACCAAACATTTATCATTATTCGAGTCATGCCATCTCGCTCTTAGGTTCCGGCAGAGCCATCTGTATCACACTTGATCTCTTTGTGCTTTATTCATCGAATCGCTAAGCGTGAGATTATAGCCCCACTTTTACTTTTATTACTTGATTTATAAAACTATGGATGAGAAACATGCAAAACCCTTTTTGGACTCGGATTTGATTACACTATTGTGAAGCAACCTTGATTCCCACTATGCTACCGCTGGCCCCTTCGGGAAGCGCGATTGTTATGAATAGATCTATCGATGACACCCCGCTCGAGTTCGACCGGATAGGCAAACGCCGAACGATATCATATCGATTACAAGTGTACCGGAAATACACTTCACGGACCTTTATATTTTATGCGTTTCTAGACGCATGCACACCGTCGTAGTTTTGCTTGTACGAGCTTGGTACTAGCATAATAGAATTTTATCGCATATAGTATCATTCGCGGAGATGCTTATACGTGCAACTATGATCCAACTTGAATGTTTTAAATTAAACCTATGAACTCACCAACCTTTGTGTTGACATTTTAGCATGTTTTTCTCGTGTTTACTTTTGACGCTGGCAATGGCAAAGGCATTCGTCAAGATCGCATCCCAAGTGTTTCCAAACATTCTAATACAAATTTTAATGGGACAACATATATTTTATTGGCTTTACTTTCAGACATTGAAACAATGTTGTAAAACTTTGAAACAATGATGTAAAATAGCTTTAAATAAATCTATATTTTGAAAATGGAATAGAATTTTCATTCTTTATTACTCAGGTTACAGATATTGATTAGTAGCACCTTTATGACCCGAACGCTCAATGGAAATTTTGGGGTGTTACATAAACACACTTAATCTACTAAACATGTTAACCGAAAACTGCTACTCACCGGGTCAGAGAATGAAAGATGAATGATTCCGAATATGCCTCGAACACCTATATCATGATAGATGTACACGATAATGTTAACACATAACAACTAGGCATGAATATAACATGATAATGCAACTATAAGCGCTTTAACTAAGCACACATAAACCAACTATAATGCATAAACTAATAAACTAGTTATGGCATAAATCTCGCTAAACATGCACTACTATGCTCGCGAACTCGAGCTAAGCTAACCAAGTATTGTCACTTGGTTCTATACTTCATAACATGAATTATAACCATATGGGCTTAGAATATAAGTTATCATAGCATATAATCACCCGGACTTTTAAAAATATCTTATCATGTCGTGAATTATCAAAACACTTAACAAAGCGCTTGTCGATTTTCTCGCAATTGCAAATGCATCATTTTGACTTACTTAACTACTAAAACAGTCACGAGGCTATTTTTCCATGAAAGTATACTATTTTCCCTTTCCTAAAAGGTAGGGAATGCTCCAAACGAGCTACGGTCTATCCCGGATGAATTTTTAAAGTTCATATTGTCAGACATTTCAGATCAGCCCTTCATTGCACTCAAATCGCTTTAGACCAACTTAACTACTAAATGAGCAAAACTTTACAAATAACAACTGAAGTAGACACCTTAGGTTTTCCGTAAAGTCCGCCATGATTCAATCCGAGCTTCTATCAATTTTATATGATTTTTCAAACATGACTAATCATTGTCGAAAATTTCAAAGAACTTGTTTAACATCATATATCACAAAATTGCATAAAGGGTGTTTGGTTCAACTCAATAATCAAACATAAACACCTCCTAAACATCATAACTTGATCAATAACATAATCCCATCATAAACCCACAATCATTCAATCACCTCTTAGATCATAAATCACAAATTCATCATATAACCATGCATATCACTTTATAAACATAACTCGTGTATCCTATAACTTGAAATCATGATTAAAGATATAAATAGACACTTACTTGAAATTGAAGAGAATCATTTAAAGCTCCATAAATCTTGATAACATCATAAGCTTTGTTATCATGCTTGATTCTTGTTAATCCTTGTTATAGAAATTGCTAGAAACATACTTTACCATGAATTCTTCATGATGAAGAAATATGTTCTCCTCGCTTCTTCTTTTTTTTGTGTTTTCCTGTAATAATGGATAATGAGGAGAGTATGTCTGCTTTGTAAAGACTCATGTATAAGAAGTAAAAGGATAATAACTAAGGGTATTTTGACAATTCTCAATAACTTAAGCACTTGACATAATTAGTCCCCTCAGAAGTAGGGATGTCTTGCAAACCTGGTCGATATTATTTACATATCAAGTCCTCGCTAACTATATTTTTAATATCACAAAGTGGAACTTTTCTATTCATTCCACTAAAATACTAGATGTAACCAATAGGAATATAGATAAACCGCTATTATTTTCTATAAATATCTGGATGTTACTGTATGTTTAACACGGGGACCATCAAAGTAATTTCACATTGTCACATATCTAATTTAGTAGAGTACACCAACTCTACTTTCGCCTCTAGAAGTTCCAAAAGTTAGTGCATGTTATAGATAATACACACATTGTAGCAAAACATAGCTCCCTAACCACACTCCATATGTTATTACCATTAGGCTTTTCGGCTTAGTTTTTCGGTTTCTCCCCATGCGGTCGGGTTAACTCGCCCACAATGTTGTAATCTTGTAACAACATCTTAATATTCCTCAAATTTTGAGTTTGAAACCAAATCAAGAAAGAAAAGGACATTATCGGAAAAAGTGAGTTGTAAGTTTCATAATCACTTTGATAGCATACATACCATCATATCAAGAGAGTTACACTTTGCCAATCTAATACGAGTTAATGCTTCTATGAACGGCCATCCAAAGAGCTTAAGGAGTGTTTGCAAACGCATTAAAAGAATTATAGCAATTCCATGTTTTTTTTATAAGTACCGTAAATAAATTTCATTTTGGTCTTTTGTCCCTGTTTATCTTGATGAAAGATCCGTGAAGTATGTAAGTTAAACATTTTAAGGGCCTTTTCCTTGTTTGACTTCCAGATAGAGATTAAGGTTTCGCTTCTTTTTCGGAGCTTTTATCACTTCATTTGTAAACCATGTCTGCAAAATAAGAGATACATTTAAAAAGTTTTCATATGCAAAGAAGAAGAACGTTTATTTTTTGTGCTTTCAAAGTACTTCTGAAATTTGGATAAAAGTAAAAAAGATGTGATAAGAGAAAAGTGAAAGTATGTCTTCAATTTGGAAGATGTTAGAAGTGGGAAAAAAAATGCTTATGTTTGCAAAAAAGTCCCTGACAAAAGAAGTAAAAAGAGATGAAAATTGTTTTTTCTGAAAAAACAAACGAAGCCTAAATATGAAGAAGGTGATTTATTTATTTATTTATTTTTTTTTCGTGTGTTTTACGTTTTCAAAGTTTTTTTTCGTGAGTTCAGTTCTAGGCTCCCACTAAATCAATCGGCTTAGGACACCTCACCCTTTGAGTCTTTGACCGTCATCACTTCGTATAAACCAGACCATATATACGGTATCATTCGCTGACAGAACCGGTTCCCATCACTCTTTGACTTTATATATAGACCAGACCATTACATGATATGATTATTTATCGTAAAATTCTAAACGCCCCCTGGCCTAACTTTATTACCCC
>CM040243.1:8810898-8887442 GCA_022545495.1 Chrysanthemum lavandulifolium
ACAAAATACACAGATATTTTATAATTTTACATCACATATTTCTTCGCTAAGGCCCACCCTGCCCCTTCTTGTCCCCGCCTCCGGTTGAAGCTGAAGTTAATCATAAATATTTTGCATAGGGTCTCGGTTAACTCAACTACGACTTATATAAAAATCGGTGAAAAGAAAATTTTAAAAAAAAAAGTGAAATGACGAAATTACCCATGCAGGAGCACTGCCTGATGATCCATCCCAACCAATATGAGCAACATGTTTAACATCAGTTGGATACCCTATCTCCATCTCTCTCTCCTTTATAACTATACATTCATCAAAATTAACAATCTCAATCAACAAAAAATAAACAAGCTTTTAACATACAAATACACAAAGAAGTTAAGTATGTACCAAATATATTTGAGATAAATTTGAACCCTTTAAACACCCCTTTAATCTTAGTCCCCATAGCTTTAAACAAACTCAACTAACAAACCAAAAAAATGAAGCAAATCACTAATGCAACCCCTTTTCCTGCAAAAAAAATATAAAAAATTACATTCACTAATTAAAAACTATAAGCTTGACACAAATAACAAAAAGAACTTGACAAGAATACCTTATTCCTTAAAGGGTATTCAAAAAAGTGCTTCTTTCATTAACTTGCATGTCATAGGCAAGTTTCTTGATCATTTTGGTTCAAAAAAAAAACATACAAAATGAAATGTGATGAAGAAATGCAAAAAGGTTTATGAAAAATTTATAAATTAGGTTTAGATGTGAGAAAGTGAGATGGGGTTTATGTATGAAAGAAAGAAGAATGTTTTTAGATGAAGAGAAAAAAGATGTTAAAAGATGGAGAACCACAAAGAAAGAAAGAAAGATCTCCAAAAAGAAGGGGTGTGGTGTGGTTTTACAAGACATGGACAGGTCATATTATTATATTTGTACTTGTAAACAATAAGGAAATGATATTTTTTTTAATGAAAAAAAAAAAAAAGTTAATTTTCTAGTGCTTTACAAATTTTTGTTACCATAGGGATATTGTTACTTTGTTACTTGTTTTGACTTTTAAATTGCAAAAGTGTTGATATGTTGTTTTACAAGTGTTTAAATTAGCAGAGAAACTTTAATATCATGCATTTTTTTGAGTTTCGACTAATTTTTTTTAAGGACCTACTTTTTTTCAAAGACAAAATTATAATCAAATATGATCGAGTGCTTAAAGTTTTTGGAACAGTAACATAGAAACACATTTCGTTGGACCAGATTTATTTAAGATGCATTTAAAAAAAATTAATGTTTTTTTAAAAAATTAACATTATATCGAAAAATCCCATAAAAGTCCCGAGCACCCGCGAAAACCTCCCTGGTTCCGTCTCTGCTTGTTTTAGTGATCTTTTGATATGTTGTCCCGAGCAATACTATTTGGGCAATACTTTGTGTGTTGATATGTTGTCATGTTTTGTTATGAACATGGATGGACTCACATGTATGAAGGGTGTGACACTTATGACATCAGATTTTAGGTTATAAAATGCAAAAAAAAAAAAAAAAAAAAAAAAAAAATTGGTTTGTGGTATGTGCAACCCTTCAAAAAATTTGCTACTTTCATTTTTTACAGTGCAACTTTAGTTAGCCTAACATTTTTTTTGTGTGCCACACCCTTTTAAAATTATGGGTCTCCCTGCTTTTGAAGGTACATTGGTTAAAAGCTAAAATAGTTTGAAGCAAGGTTGTCAAAATCGCGATCCTGGTCGTAGGATCGTACGATCCTACGATCCTACATATAAAAAACGAGCAGGATCTTAGTAGGATCTTAATTTAATCAGGACCGGTCTGGATCGTAGGATCGCACGCATGATCGTAGGATCGTAAACGATCCGATCCTACTACAAGCCCATATTTTTATCTCAAGTGGAGCAAGATCGGTGTAGGATCGTAGGATCGCAAATAGGATCGTAGGATCGTAAACGATCCGATTCTACTAAAAGTTCATGTTTCTTAATGTTTTACTACTACGGTACTTGAACATATAACTTTTTCTTTTAATATTTATTTTGATTTGTTTATAATATAAAATATTATCTAGAAGTATATAAAAGTAAAAAACTACAACCTTTATACAAAAATATATACATTTTCATAGGATCTTACGATCCCGATCCGATCCTACGATTACGATCTTATGAATCCGAAAACGATCCTAGGTAGGATCCCGATTCTGACAACCTTGGTTTGAAGCATGTTAATCTTGTATTCGTTTTACCAAATAAAAATGAGTGGTGAATATAATAATAATTTTAATTCAGTAAGTGATACTGTATGGAGTAGTGTTCATGATTTACTAATCATCTGCTCATTTCGTTTAATATTTATTTTATTCTTGGCAAGTAAATATTTTTAATTTCTTGATCTTATACTCTTATGTTTGGTTCCCGCCATTTTATAACTCAAATAATCAAATATTTAAAGTATGATTCAAGTCGATGTTTTGTGTGTTTTGTTATGGTCAATATTTGAGACACTATGAATAGCCGAAAGCCCTAAACCAAGGACCGTAATTACTAAGTCGATAGGGTGATTATTAGTAAACAATTACGAAGTAATAAATTCGGCATAAGAAAAAAGCTAGCAAAATGATCATCTTTAACTCTCTTCTCAAATAGAGGGAGAAAAGAAAAAGTGCGTGAAAAGGTGTATCTTGTAAATAATAACGATGATAAATAAGAGACATCGGAATGGTACAAAAAGCAAATGGCGATAAAGACATTGGGCAAGATATGTAAAATATGACAATATCAAGAGTTGTATGTAAAATATGACGATATGAATAGTTCATGTCTTAGTGTTTATGATTTTTGTTGTTAGAGCTAGGTCATAAAACCAAATATTGATAATTTGATATGGTTAATATCATCTATACTAAATATAAAGCATGAATCACATGTTGAATTGTTGAAAATTCAGCATATTTAATAACGATGATAGATTAGAGACATCGGAATAGAAGAAAAAGCAACTGCCGTTCAGAGTTGCAATAAGAGAGTCGATGATGGTAAAGACATTGGGCGAGATATGTAAAACAATAGTTAATGCCTTACGCTACGTTCCCAAGTTTTATTTTTTTAAAAAGAGAAAAGAAGTGGGCAGAAAACAAAATAAATTTGTGTTCCTGAGTTTTTTTAAGGACAAAAGAGAAAAAGAAGATGAGAGAGTAATTTTGACTAAACTTTTCTCCAAAACTTTCTTTCCAAAAGTGAAATGATTTGAAGAAAAGTTATATTATGAAGCTCTAAATAAACAAAATTAATTAAATGACCTAATAAAAAACATAACTTTTATATATAACTAAGGGTATAACTGTAAAATCATTTGTTATCTCTTTTTTTCTCCTATAACTCGAGAACATGATTTAAATTTTTTTTAACTCTTCCATTCTTTTCTTTCATTTCAAAATCTTAGGAAACATAAGTGTTAGAGTTTATGGTTGTTGTTGTTAGAGCTAGGTCACAAAACAAAACATTGATAATATATAAAAGTACAAAACATTGATATGGGATGGTTAATAATATTATCTGTTTAAATAGTTGAATGACTTTTCATATGATAACATATAAAAGTACAAAGACCGTACGTTCTGGAAAATAAATGTCGTCTTGACAACTCTATAATCGAAATAAAATAACAGTATACAACAGTAACAACACATATACATTAATACATAGATTATACTGCTTCTTTCAAAGCTATATTACTCTTTTTTCTTCTCGTGCCAGCACAAGAAATATGATATTAAAACATATAGTTGTATAACTATATTGATGTGGACGTGTTTACAAAGCGTCAATTTGCTTACCAAGACACAGATGGCGTTGCCATTTAGACTTAGTCAAGAAACGTACGTGTTTGTAATGTTGGGGTAACAAATGGTAGCTCGTTTCAACATCGTTGCCTCACTAATTTTTTTTTAGAAAGGAAACATTGTAAGACGTGTTGGTAACAGTATGTTACTTGAGCAATTTGCGTAAAAAGAAATTTGATCAGTTACGCTGACTACCCTTGAACACAAGTTTGGGCGTGTTCGCATTTTAGGATGACATTGTAAACATTCTTTTATACGTGCATGTAACTTCCATATGCAAAAAGAATTATATATAATTCATTGAGCTATTATATCTTGAGGAAGTACCCTTACTCTCGGATAGAGGTGTGGTTGTCTACATTCAATTTGTCTCATACCTTAGTCTGACGGGATTAGATGATGTTGTTGTTTGTTGCAATGGGGTATTATATGATATTGGCATTATTATCACAAAGAGAGTCAAAACTAACATATAAAGATCACATTGATCATCTTTTACTTTTATAAGCAAACATATATTTTTAGCCAAATTTCAGATAAGGTCCATTTATCCAAATGGTTTATATTTTGTTGGTAGGAGTATTATAGCTTAGGTGTCACCAAAGCTCGTTTATAAATCATAAAACAATTCTCTTCAAATAATTAATATATCTTGATTTTACTTATATAGTTGCAGTCACGTCTATCAAAGATTTTAAAACTTAAGAATGCTACATATGCATCATGCAACTTGTCAATTTTCTATTATTAGAAATTAAATCATGTTGCGTATCCTGAGGCAATTACATGTCTTCTTTAGGTAATTTGTATGTCAAACTCATTGATCTTTTTGAAAAATTTTATTTATTTAATTATAGATTCTTTAGCTGTAATACATTTCCTGTGGTTTAGCGTACCTATATTCATTTGTATAAGAAGACGTGTATTTGATTTTAATTTTATATAAGTTTAAAAAATTGTGATTTGAAGCAAGTTGGATTTTAAGAAAAAGATGGAGCACCCAATGATATTGGATTAGATAATTTATGTTAGGTGATATGACAATCTAGCCGGGCAATGAGTCTACATGTCGGGGTGATCGTAACGTAGGTTTTAAGGTGGGTTGTGCTATATATGTTGCCGCGTTAAAAGAATATGGTCACTAGTTAAAGTTATTTTCATGTAACCGTCAGTGACGTAGCAAGGATTCACTTATGGGTAGGCCGAGATGTAGTATAATATATGTGGTAAACAAATTAGCATATAGTTGTAGTAAATTTGCCTTTTATTAGGCCAAAATGACATGAATTTGTCTAACATGTAATTGGCATGGCTCATCGAATACGTCCTTGGTAACCGTAAGACTAGTCACCGTGGTTACCACTACCTCACTGTCATATCAGCATCACATCACTATTCAGCACATTATCACTCCTTTCACCGTTTAGTCACAATAGTCCTCTTCTCACCTTCAAAAAATATACCACTTTATACAAAACATACCCTACAAAATACCCTACACACGCATTTAAAAAAAAAAAAAAAAAAAAAAAAAAAACCCTCAAATGGTAAGCACCTCACCACTTTCGTCCTGTTTTCCTTTCTTTGGCCTCACCCCAAATTCACATTTTGCGTGAGAATGAAATTTCAGGGGATAGTATAAGACCACAATCGCAGTTATATTCAACGACCCAAAGTGTCGTTTGAAAAGCACATCGTTTGATATAATAAAACATTCGAGTTTACAAAGATGGGTCCCAAAAAGTAGTCAACATTTGCGGAAATAAGTTTGTTACAATCAAACGATGTTTTAAAGTGCATAAAATTCATGTGAGGCAGCGTCGTCGCGCGACTCTATGATAAGTCCTTATGTATGCCATGATGTATATGCCTTAGATATACAAAATCATTCTTAAAAGTGTCAACACAAAGGTTGAGTGAGTTCATAGAGTTTATGTAAATGTTTTATCGACCACCACAAGTATAAGTTATGTATGACAAATATGTCACATAAAATGATACAATTCTTTATAAGCATGACAAAGCTAGGCCGATTATGATGTTAAGCCCCGATAGAGTGTTTTGCCAAACACTCAAATAATGATATGAAATGAAATGCGTCCGTTTGACCGGTTGGGACCACCGACCGGATGGAGAGTCACCTCAATAGATCTATTCACTACCCGCAAACCTTGAAATTAACGGTTCATGATTATGAAATGGGGACATTCAATTGGCAATGAGGTAACTTAAGTAATGTAATGAATTTGAATATACTTTGTATCGTAATAAAAACGATGTGCAATGTATTCTCCCCCGTATGTTTGAAATAATATATAAACTTGAAAGACGGGGCTATGAAAACTCACCTGATGCAATGATTATGATGACAAAAGTGGATACACTGAAATGAGGTGCAATCTCTATATGCAACCTAATATGAATGATATGATCTATTATAATTCATGAATATATATCGTACATGCAAATCCACATGTAATCTATACCACTTGTGCAGTTTTGAAAATAAAGTTTATCGTCGAAAAATAATCTTATAACGTCTTGACAATTTATAAATTACTTTACAAGTATTTACGTTGAAATGGTATCCTACGATAATCATTTAGTGATTTATTATGAAATTATAGTTTTTCGTCGCAAAACATTATGATTTGACAATTCATGAAAGTGGTACTAACCTACCGAAAAGCTAGTCGTAAAATAGTGAATATCAGTGTTGGAAACAAACTCAACGGTTTTGGAAAGCTTGTAACATTATCTCAAAGTCTTAGCTTTTAAATTTTTATCATAGAGGTCTCGATCATGAAGAAAAACATAGGTGAGGTAGGGTACTTGTACCAAAATATAATTTTAAGAAAGTTTGAGTGGCCAGTATTTTATTAGTTCAACTCCGTTTGACGAGCGGTTGAACATTTTGGAAAATAGGATAGGTGAACTTACTTTTACTAGAAGACATCGTTTTCTAAAAATATTCTCGATGTTAAAAGCGACTCTCAACATGGTCACTAGCGACAACTAGTTTTGCTAATAGGAAATATATATAAGTGTTATACTTGTGAAAATAGTTACGTCGACCTTATTTAAGCGGGTATGTTTAGCAAAATGGTAATTGTATTTTTAAAATGGTAATAAATATGGTATGAAGTGTTAGCTAAAAGCTGTTAACATGAGCTTCTGTTGTATCTTTTCAATAAAAGTGTTTGGTAAGTTAATTTATTAAATGTAATTGTAAGATGTAAAATAGCGTAAAAGGACATATACATAATTATAAACAAATGTTTGGAGGTATATCGGTAATTTAAAGTTTTAACTTGACTCCAAAATGTTTAAAAGCTTCAAGAATCGACTTTTCATTTAAAAGCTATTTGTTTGAAATAAAAACTTGAAGTTAATGTATCTAGCGTATCCAAAGCAGAGCTATTTATTTTAAAGGAGATTATTTTATAACAAAAACTACAACTCCCAAAAAGCTCTTGCCAAAGCAGGCCCCTAATATATTTTTGATAAATCGACTCATTTAAATAATGCTTAAAACTCATTTTTTACCCTTAAAATATGGATGACATGTTGATTTTCGGAAAATATAGTTTTCGTCGTTAAACTTGAAAATAGCATAACTTCTTCGTTATAAATCCGTTTTAACCCGTTCAGCGACCACGTTTTCGTTTTAAGTATATTTTCTGAATTTCTAGCCCAAAATATTTTATAAACTGTCGAATTTTCCAGACTTCACAAAAATGATCAGACCACTATTTATTGTTGTCGAAATTGATTTTCTCGCGTAATACTTATTCTAACCACTTCAAATCAACACCAAATCTATTCTAAACCTACCATACACCTTCTTAGGGTGTCATGGGTTCCTAGACATCATCAAAAATAATATGTTTCAAGGGATTAATTATAGGATGATATATACTAATTATAAGTACTAAAAACAATAAAAGTGGTATAGAGATACACATGAAACTTGCATGATTTCTTCTAAAATGATAAAAATAACTCATGAATATTATGAAAGAGTAAAAATGATCATGAAATGCTTACTAATATAGTGATGAGGTTTATGGAACAAGGTTTTTCCTAAATACTCTAGGTTTTTATTTCAAAACCCTTAAAAGAAAGTATACTAAAGTTATAAATTTGCTTGATCTTGAAAAAAACTTGTGTTTTCTTCTCTTTTTTTTTCTTCTTGGCCGGTCCTAGAGTTGGAGTGGGAGAGACTTTTATCTTTTACACTTTTTAGTATGAGTGTGATGTATGTGTTTATTAGTATATAATTAAAGAAAACTACAAGTGTCCTATCTACAAGTGTATATGTGGAAGACTAGTGAAAGATTTTTATCAATTTTGTTGTATCATTGTCTTGGTCGACAATGGTAAGAAAAAGAAAAGAGTGATGTGTTTTGATTGAGCAAATGTATAAACATGTAAGTATAGTTTGTAATTTGTAAGTTAAAATAGGTATTTAGGGTAGTGTTAGCTAGAAATAAATTTTAACGGAACAAAATAAAATATATCGATGTCATAAAAATTATAAAAATACATTTCTTACAAAAATTTAGTGAATAAATAATTATTGTGTTGAATTTATGAAAACGGTTGTAAATATATATATATAACAATTTATATACAAAATAAATTTAAAACATCGGGTAAACTAATAATATAATTTTATAGTCCTAAAATGAGTATAAAAATATATTAGGATAATTTTGGAAGTGTCGGATCAAATATTGAAAATAAATGATTCTGCGATAGCGTTTATTTAATAGGAAATTATCGTTTAATGAAATATGCAAATTCATGCATGAACTAATATGAGGATGATGTTCGATGATATGTAGACTAACTCTAGTCTATATGAAATTTCCTCAATGATTTTCATGAATTCGGCTAAACCCTTACAGTTCTGTGAATTTGATACTCGTAAACCTAGTTTACGTTAAATGATGAATAGTGAAGCATGAATAGTGATTTTTCTCCGGAAATGAATAGTGTTTCGTGAATAGTAAAATTTTGAAATAACCTTTAAAAATATCAAATCGACTTCGAAAACGATGAATAGTAAAATGATGAATAGTAACCAATGAATAGTAAATTCCCGAGATGAATAGTAAAAATTTTAAAGTTTATAAAATGACCTGAAATTACGATTTGTCACATCACGAGTGAGGTGGTGTGGTGATGGTGAGGCATCACCTCACATTGTGCTTAGCCTAAGGTGGTTATGTCAAATTACATTAGTGAGCTGAAATTTAAAGCAACTTAATTTGAAATTTCTAATTTAAAAGAACTTTAAAAAAAATATCTAGTCACTAGTTAGATTTAAAATTTTAATTTGAAGCAACTTTGAAAGAGAAAGGTTTGTTGTATGTGACGGTGAGCTCAAATCACATTTAGCCATTCAGTAATTGTCAAAAAAGTCGAAGACTATAATTAAAGAGAAAATCATTTAATGATGTCGATAGAGGTGGAGAACTTTTGTCAATAGCTTGAAGTATACTAAATAATTTCACAAAATTCTTTTGTGGAAGAGGGTGTTTGGTGTATATATGGGAATGACTATGGATATAGGTATGGGAAAGGGTTTGTAAACCCACCACTATATGTAGGTATAGAAAATACTTATTTTATGGGTTTCATACCCATTTTCAAAAACAACACTCACAAACCAAACAACTATGTTGGGAATGAAAGAATTCTTTTATTTCCATACCTTCAAACCAAATGGCCCCTCATTTAACGATGTATAAATCTTGATAAAATTGTGAAAAGTTCAAAAAGTTTTGCATTAGTGATGCTTGGAGCTAGGGCGGACCTAAAGGCTTCTGGGGGTTCACAGAACCGATGAATGTTTGTCAACTAGTGTTTAAATGAATTGGTTTTGAAAATTTGTGTCATATAAATGCATGTCTTGTTTGGTTAATTCACTAATATATCAAAAGAAATACATGTTTTCTTAATTTTTTTTACTAGTTTTAATGAAATCGTATATTTTTCTTTTTCTTCTTTATACTCGTAAAAGAATCTATGTGAATCTAATGACTAAGAATACTGTGTCCGTCCCTGCTTGGAGCTCTTGTTTAAAGTCGACGGACAATTTTCTTTCTCACTGATAGATTTTTATTATTAGATTTTTCGGGTAACAAAAAGCTCAACTTATGTTATCAAAGGAGGGCGTACTTTTTCTTTATTGTTATACATATATGCATTTGAAGAAGTAAATTACGTTGTTTAGGATTTAATGACAAAAATTTACCTGACTAATAAACAACAAATATTGAACAATATAGAGTGTTGGTGCCAGTAGCAAAACATGCAACAGTAGACCTAAATGCGAGGGTTTGATTCCTATGAGGTCCAACTTTTTATTTCTCTTTTTCTAATTTTGTTTCAACACAATTAAGATGCACGCGAGTTACCACCAAGTTTAGATACCCTGTGTATTTTGTTTGAAAGTAGTTTCTAAGTCCTAACATCAAATCAAATCCCACGTCGATTAATTAAAGGAAATGTTGGCGGCTTATATATGGTATTGTATATGGGGTATTCGTGTTTCGAATAGTATTATGTCTTCAAGCTCCAAGTTATCCTCAAGTAAAACTCAAGTTCTACTTGAGATTTGTGGAGAGCTTGAAAACTTATATGATCTCTTAACCTTTTTAGTTTTATTTTGTAATTGCTAAATTGGATAGGTTTATGTGTAAATCCTAGATAATAAATTTTTGTTTGAAAAAAGCTTCTAACATTGAATCCCACATCGATTGATTAAAGGAAATGTTGGCGGGTTATATATTGTATTGTATATGGAGTATTCATGTTTTGAATAGTATTATGTCTTCAAGCTCCAAACGTTTCTCATGTAAAACTTAAATTCTACTTGGAAACTTCTTCGAGCTTGAAAACTCATGTGACCTCTTAACTTTTTAACTTTTATTTTGTAATTGCTAAATGAAATATTTTTATGTGTGAATCCCATATAATATATTGGGCAAATCGTATAGAAATGTAGTTAACTTTGTCACTTTTTCCATTGTATGTAGCATTCTTTTTTTTCTCATTCGTCAATAAACTTATCGTTAGTCCTTTGTGTGTACCGTTACCAAAAAACACGCATCATTAGTCCTTTATGCTAACGTAGTTAATAAATAACTTAAAATTTGGTTATCTTACGCTAAACTTGCATCGTTGGTCCTTTATACTAACGATCGTTAAAAATAACTTAAAATTTGGTTTCTTACGTTTACATCCGTTTTCACGTTTTCATCCGTTTTACGTTTCGTTCGTTTTAACAAGTTTTGTCCGTTTTCACGTTTTACGCTTTCATCCGCTTTTTCAAGTTTTCGTTCTTTTTCATGTTTTCATATGTTTTACGTTTTCATCCGTTTTACACATTTCGCGCGTTTTGCACATTTTCATTCGCTTTTACGTATTCGTCCGTTTTACATGTTTTCTTAGTTTTCACATTTCATGCGTTTTACGTTTTCATCCGTTTTAACACATTTCGTCCGTTTATGCACGCTTTCATCCCTTCTTTACGTTTCGTCCGTTCTAACACATTTTCGCCCGTTTTTCACGTTTTCATCCGTTTTGCATGTTTTCATCCGTTTTACGTTTTGTATCATTATTCACGTTTTCATCGGTTTACATGTTTTCATTCGTTTTACGTTTTCGTTCGTTGTTTCACGTTTTCATCCGTTGTTTCACGTTTTCATCCGTTTTACGTTTTCATCCGTTGTTTCATGTTTTCGTTCGTGTTTGCACATTTTGTGTAAGCGGATGAAATCATGAAAAAACGACAGCGTGTGAGACGGATGAAAGCGTATAAACGGATGGCGTGTAAAACGGAGGAAACGCGAAAACGGATGGCGTGTTAAACTGAAAAGATGTGTAAAACATACGGTCGTGCAAAAGCGTAACGATGCAAGCGGATGTGCGATGTAAAAGCGGATGAAAAGGTGAAAAACTACGGCGTGTTAAAGCGGACCGCGTGTAAAGGCGGACGAAAAAGTGAAAAACAAATGAAAATGTCTAAAAGCGAATGGCGTGTTAAAGCGGATGGCGTGAAAAGCGGATGGCGTGCAAAAGCGGATGTGCGTGTAAAGCGGATGGCGTGGCGATGAAGCGTGTTAAAGCGGACGGCGTGGCGGACGGCGTGTAAAAGCGGATAACTATGTAAAGCGGATGGCGTGAAAAGCGGGAGAAAGCGTGTTAAAGACGGACGGCGTGTAGAAGGGATGAAAGCGTGCATAAGCGGACGAAAATGTGTTAAAGCGGATGAAAGCGTGTAAAAGCGGATGAAAGCGTGAAAAAGCGAATGAAGCGGAGAAAAGCGAAGAAAAATGAAAAAGCGAGACGGCGTGTAAAAGCAGATGAAAGCGTGTAAAGCGGATAAAAGCGTGAAAAAGCGTGTTAAAGCGAGCGGCGTGTAAAATGTGCAGCGTGAAAAAACCGGACGGAAAAAGAAAACCAAATTTTAAGTTATTTTTAACGATTGTTACTATAAAGGACCAACGGCCTTAAGTTTAGCGTAAGATAACCAAATTTTAAGTTATTTATTAAGCGATTCGTTAGCATAAAGGACTAACGATGCGGTGTTTTTGTAGCGGTACACACAAAGGTAACGATAGAAGTTTATTATGAGAATGAAAAAAAAAGAATGTTACATCTGATGGAAAAAGTGATGAGTTAGCTACGTTTAAGGTGATTTGCCTAATATATTTTTGTTTGAAAATAGTTTCGAACATTGAATCCCACATCGACTAATCAAAAGATATGTTGGCGGCTTATATATGGTATTATGTATGAAGTATTATTGTTTAGAATAGTATTATGTCTTCAAACTCCAAACAATTCCTAAGTAAAACTTAAAATTTTATGAGTTAAATTAAATGTGTGGCTATAAATATTTCTTATTCTTTCTTATTTTATTTTGTAATTGTTAAATTTGTTTGAGATTAGAAACTTATATGATATTTTAACTTTTTATATTTTTATTTTGTAATTGTTAAATTAGATATTTTTATGTTAAATGCAAGATAGTATGTCTTTTGAACCTATTATTTAGTTAGTGGTAGGGACGGAGCCATGCGGGGTCTCATGGGTGCCCGTGACACCTATGAATTTTTTCGATATAGTGTTAATTTTAAGAAAAAACGTCGATTTTTCTTAAATGTATCTTAAATAGCGTCGGTCGAATTGAAATGTATTTTTACTCTTATTTAATTAGCATCTTAAACTCGATTATATTACGGTTAAAAAATTGGGATGAGATCGCCGAGTTCTTGACTCGAGTTGGGCGTTATAGTAATTGGATTTGATCCGATGGCTCAAATCAAAGTTTTTGATTTGGCCATTGGATCAAATCAATCTTCATCATTCGCTTGAATCAGATATCTTCTGTTTGAGAGAATCTTTGTCCAAAAAATTTGTGCACCCGATTATGATTGTTCGCGGCTCAAATCACGGTGGGTTGACATTTTGGTCGACTAACAATTAGATCGATTAATCGAGTTAGTATGTAGGATGACAATATGACGAGAAAGAAAATGTTGAATGACAATGTGTAAGATAATCCTATTGATCATAGACAATGATTGGTAATACTTATAGTCCTACTCGTTGATAGATTTCCTCATGTTATATTTTTTATCCTTAGACCTTATTCATTACAAATTGTCCCAAACTACCTTATCCTTAAACTATTATTACATCAATAAATATTCCTAACAATATTTCATAGATGTAGTAATAGTTTGAGCAACTATCTTCAATTCAAAGATAACTTGGAAATTCTTTTTCAAAGACGAGACTTTAACCGAGATGTTGATGTACGATACTTAATAGAAGTATATCGATGACTATTTAAATCTTGAGTAATGCTACATTCTTTTTTTTTTTTGGTAAAGGGAGTAATTCTGCGCGGTAAATATATTAACCAAATAAGCGTTTAAGTACAATGGATATGAGTGAAATCCATATCTCGGTAGATTACATAGGCGTAAAACTACATAACAAGAATCTTCCTATTTTACAAGCAAGAAAAGCAAACCACTTCTCGAATGATAACATGGGACTTAACGAAGAAAGTTACTTCTAGGACCTTGAAACTTTGTGCCATACATGGCATTAAAAGCATCAAATTCCGGAAGATCACGAACTTGTTTCGCATAGTCATCGTAGTCATAGTCATCATACTCGTCTTGAACTCTTGGCCGCACTGAATATATTAGCGGACTCGTCAAATGGGTTAGTAACCACCTCATCTTGAATCGAATCCGCGATCTCTCCCACTTTAGAAAAGGGTTAACTCTCTTAGAAGGCGTGGCGGGCGGAATACAAGAATCACTAGTTTTAGGAGCCCGCTGATTCCATGTCTTTGAATCACTCACTCGTGGTTCTTGTGATGCAGAATCATCGACTTATCATCATTAACTTCCATTGTACTACCGAATTCACATCCTTATTGGTGTCGGTTGAAGAAAAACCAGGGCGCGTCCGTAGAAAGAGCATCAAAGTTGGTTAGATGTAGAGATCTTAGGTCACTCGAACTAGCCCTTCGAGCATTCTTAGTGACTTCTTTCTTGGGTTGGGGTGAGTCTTTTGGGTTGATATTGAAGCGCTTACCAGCGGAGTTTAGCAAACCCTCCATGACACAGAACAGTAGACCCGCTTGCTTTCCCTTTTTCTTGTTATTAGTCTTGAAACCATCATTAAGCTTAGAAGGGCGAGCGGAGGTTCAACAACTTTAGGACATTCAATAGGAGTATGACCAAAAATCATACATTTATCACAATGAGGTGGTTTCCACTCGTATTCAACCCGTATCTTACCGATAGTCGAACCCGATCCATCAAAATGCGGTATCTCAGCGATGAAGGCGTCCCTAAGCACCTCATCCGACTTCAGCTTCAATCATGCATCTAGCAAAACTACTACATTGCGAGGTCCTTGCACATTTGGCTAGTGAAAGCATCTAACCTTTTGGGTGTGCTATCAATGTGGCAAGGAGACTAAGACCATCATCGAGAAAATATAGCAAGCGGAACATCATGGAATTTAACCCGCGCAGGGATGTTGGTCAAATCCTCCTTGATGAAGTTGGTGTTCAATGTCCATGGTTTAAGAATAATAGGTACATTTCTAATCAACCAAGGACCATTCTCAATAACATCATCAACACCTTTCTTGAATTGAATTTAAAAAGAAGAACCCTTTGCATTCATCATTACCTTTGTATACAAACTTTGCCCATGCATTGCGTACAAAGTAATCAACAACGGAAAAGCAAGTCGTTGACCAAGGAAATACCCATACGAGTATTCTCGAACCTCGAATTCACTCTTCAACCACTTTCATCGGGACAAAAGATCCACACCATTTGCTTTCTTATTACCTTCCAACCTCACGAAAGTTTGGCGTTTGTTGTTTCTTTGGTTCGTGAAGTAACACCGGCGATAAGATGTAGATGGTTGTTTGAAGCATCAACATTATTAGGACTACTAATATCAACATTAGAATCCTAGGAACATTCGAATAATAACCAATAGCGACAAGCATCTCCACAGTAGCTCCTTTTGTGTTGTGGCACCTTAAGATGTTCATATGGATTAGCCGTGGTAAGTAGCGACATCGATTATCACGGTGGTTTTAATGGTTGCCATCGTCACCCGTAAGAACAAGTTTTCCATCGAATATTTGTTTTTCAATAGCGAATTTTCAATAGAGTATCATGGCCCTCGGCGTGTCATGACTAGGTACATCATGACTAGGCACGAACCAAGTGAAACCGGCTCCACTTGTCCATCGGTGCAAGGCGAATCCCTCTTGTATACCCATAGATCGTTGCATGTGAGCGGACGAGTCATCAACATTAACATTCGTATTACTCGCGTTGTCATTTGTTAATGCTGGGCGTGACATAGGAATAGTCTTCTCTCCCAATTAGACATCAAAAACTTAAAAACCCGACGCAATCTATAATCGGACTAACACAAAGCTACCGACACAGCTTGAGAAGGGTAAAACCCTAGTAAAACTAGGGTTTATAGAACGATAAACCACGTTACTAACCCGTAAAAGCGATCGGTTGAATTTGATGTAGTGATTGCCGTGAAGATAAGAACCCTACGTTGCGATCACACCAAACCCTAACTTCGGTGATTAAGAAAAGACCGTCGATTTAACGGAAGAGCGAAACCACCAGTCAAATCAAAAGCGGCGCCTGACACAAGAATCGAATAAGCATCGACTATAACATGTGTAATGCTACATTCTTCTACAATATCTTTGTTGTTTATCTTTTTATTCACATCAAACTATAACATGTGTAATGGATTCATTCTATTCCTTAATTTAATTCATTGATCAATCCACTTGTCATGAATCATGATCACACAAGCAGAAGGATATGTAGTCATATCAAGTAGGAAGATATATCATTTTTCTAAAAAAAAATTCTAATCGCTTTTAAAGTTGTATTTAGTGAAAGAGAAATGATATTCATTCCTACTTAGTAATCTTACATATCTTCCTACTTACAGGATGCTGACATATGAAAAAAATGACCGTTCAGATGAAGAGAGATAACGAGTGAAAAACACTTGTAATGATTTTGTATAGGCAGGAGGATAAGTAAGAATAAAATGTATGAAGATATAGCAATGCTCTTTAGTGAAAACCTCTTGTGAAAAGATGAAGAGTCATATCATTAAATCATTGGTCGATAATTACGTTACATTGATTGACTAAAACATGTATTAGGCCAATGCTAATGGCTCGGTTGGTTGACCCCCAACTATATAGTCGACCGAGTTTAATTTTATTTTTGTTTTTTTGCAGCAAATGAAGAAGAAGAAGCAAATGTGCTGTTAATTTTATTTTTTGTTTTTTCAATCTCACTCTTTCACATTGCAGCCCATATTAACATAGTGCTTTTAAAAGCCAGTGCAACCCATTTGACATGTTCTTTCAATATATGTTTTTTTTTTTTTCTTTTTTAGTTTCATAATTATATTTAGCTCGAGTATACGGTAATGATTTTTATTTTAGTTGAATTGTTATTGTAATGTTTTTAATTATGAATGTTTTTTTTTTTTTTTTTATAATTTTTTATTATTTTTTATATTTTAAGTTACGGTTGTTATTGTGGTCATTTTTAGCAAATTGCGGTTGAGTGTAGTTTTAGAGAGAGAAAGTTGATGTGGCGCTGATGTGTCAGGAGGTGACCATAATACTTACGGTCACCATTAGCATTGGCCTTATAATTAGGAGTCACCTCACCTACTCGAGGCGACTTTCATCCTATAACATTGAGAAAGAGAAAAAATTTGAGACGTATAAGGTAACACCTTGAGCCTTGAGGAATTACCTCTTAGAGCCCGGTGCGGTGGTGATGGCTCAGCCAATTTGTCTGTGTGAACATATGTACGACAACCCACAAAATTTGGTACAGTAGACTGGCCCAGTAACCAAGCTCAGCACCAAAGGGTTTTGTTGGTTTGTTCGCTTTTGTTTTTGTTTTGGTGGGTTTGTTTCTCTTTTGTTTATGTTTGTGTGTTATGATGTGTTTGTGTGATATGTTTTCTTTCTCTTTTTTTTTTTTTTTTTTTTTTTGCAGGTTTAATGGAAGAAGGTAGAGAGGATGAAAGAAGGGAGTATGGCTGTGTATGTAATGTTTTAGATTACAGGAAATGAATGAAAACAACATAGGGTGAAAGTGCACTTACTAATTGGGCTTACTGTGCAATATTTTTATACTATTTAGTTGGGCTGAAATTTTTGTTTGGCAATTTTTATTCGAATTAGTTTTTGTTTAATGATAACTTTGGTTGAAATTTAGAGTATTAAGTGGTTAACGGCAATATTTGGGTTTCGGGTAGATTTATATTACCCCAAAACTAGTCTATTTTTATGTTTACGTCAAACTTTTATTTTACGTACTTCTTGAATTTAATGTATTTTTCTTATGTAGTGTGTTTTTTATTAATGAAATTAAATTTTAGTTATATATATTGTTTTATTTAAAAATGAAAAAAAAAAAATTATAATGGCCAAAAGCGGTGTTATCTTTAGGGAAGGAGGTTTTGGTCTTGTGGCAAAGTGGTCTTATGGGAAAAAAGTCTTGGCGATGTCATTCTTTTTTCCACAGAGCCTTGCCGAATGTAATCAACGATCTGTATTTCTTATAATTGTCACATACGGTCACGCGTACAATATACCGGTGCTTGTAGTACAGAAAGTAATTTACCTGCCAATATATGCATGTCATGTTTTTCTAAAAAAAATAATAACATAGATACAAAAGAATATTCAACATATAAAAGAATGACTTATGTGAATGGTTGGTGCCATGTCTGATGAGCTGTTGCTTGCATAACAACAGTTGCCACAATTTTCTCCATCTAATTCAGACAATTAGTTATACTTCTAACCATTTAAAGTAGCTAGCAGGGTATTCGCATATGCAGCGAGGCGTTCGATGATTAAAGTTTAAACATCAATGAAATAATGACGACCAGTGATTAACGATCGAGAAAAGCAAAAGAAAATGATCGGTCGATTCAGAAAATGATGTATGAGTCTAGAGGAAATGGACCAAGTGATAGACAACTGTGTTGGGAGAAAATGATTTCATGTTGTTAATTATTAAAGTTGGAACACTTATATTGACATTTTCACAATGGTTTTGTCCACTTTCGTACCAAAAATGTTAGAAGAAAAATAAATATCTCGCAACAACTTTGGTGGATATTGTAAATGTATTGAATCGTGAATATGATTTGATTGATTCATTCCATGATAATGAGATACAATATATATGATTACAAAGATCATTTTAAAAACAGGCTTGAGCCTTATGACTAATACGGGCTAACATATATTTCAAGTTTTGTTAATAGCAAATACTCACCCTTTAATGATTTTAGAAGAGTTCAACTCATAAGTCATTCACAAAAGTTAACATAAGAATTTACTTAGCTAAATGATCACTTGTTGGGAAGTCGATTAAATAGTTAGCGATTTTTTTTTTAAATGTCAAAGTAAAAAGGTTGAGTCACTTCTTAAAGCATAAAAGAAGAAACTAGGAGTTGGGACAAATCAGGGTCGGCCACTATTAAAAACCGTGTGATTATTATCATTAAAATATGAGAGATCCCGAGTTTAATTTATGATTGATGAAAAAAAACTCAAAAAGTGATCATGTATACGGTATACCTTTCCCTAAATAAGAGTGTTTAACATATTGTCTAACTTACGACCATGTGGCCTAATATGGGCTAACCCAACATTCTTTGTTTGGTTAATATCGGCTTGAATGAAGACCCAATGGTTGGTTATAGATGGCTTGATGAGTAATAAATCATCCATCCATCCCGATCAATTGAATCGTCCTCTACTATTGTAAAAGCACGGTTGACTGGACCGCTGTAGCTAGTGCGGTTGTCGCGGTTAGTTGACCACGTTATCTATACTCATAATGTGACAATTAATACCTTCCAAAACCAAAACATAACCGAGCAATGTTTTCACCAAAATTAAGACTGAAAAGTGTAAAACCAAGAAAGAAAAAAATTGTTTTTTGCATAGCAACGTTTTCACAAAAAACAAAGATTGAAAAGTGTGAAAACAAGGAAGATAAAAACTGTTTTTTTTTTTTTCATAAAAAGCATACGTAGGATGTCATTGAACCAAACACACAACTAAACATGTTCAACACTCATTCCTAAGAATGCTTATTTGATGTTGAAAATATTTTTATTAATAAGACTAGTTTTATTTAACTCACTAACCAATGTGGGACAATTTGCAAGACACAAATCTTTTAATTAAGATTACAAATAGTAACAATATGATGTTGTAATATTCAAGTACTTGTTAACAAAGACTATTGGTAACTAAGTATCGGAACAAAGTATGTTTTATGAGTTGATCTCGTGTAATAATCCATTCAAAAATACTTGTTAACAAAATTTGTTGTCGCCATGATTAAGCGCCGGGTAGAATCTAGTTCGTATTGTTTGTTGTACAATGCATCTTGTTTTTCTTCTAGCGCTTCTAGTAGCATCTTTATATTTATATATCTCTCTTTGCCGTTCAAAAAAAAAGACATCAAGTAGGTTGAAAAAGTTTACATGTAAATCCTACTTATAGTTGTTAGTCACACAGTTGATTGATGATCTTATATATGTTAACGTGTTATACTATACGTAATTGGTTCGGTGCACTAAATTGAGTCAATAGTTTCATGTTGTTTGTGCTTTATTGTGTGTATTGGTTACATTGTCGGTATAATTTCTGACGTTAAGTTTTTGGTGCTAATTCTCAACGTGAACCATTTCTATGATTTTAACAAATTCAAGAGTTACTGATAACTTGATAAGTGATTACCCATGTGATATATTATAAATCAAGCAAACTGTGGTACATATTGATAGTTTTTTACTTTAACTTATCATGCCCTCTTCAAACTTTAATTTTACTTAAGAAGTTACTGTTTAGACTTATGACCACATGGGAATTTTTTGTTAAAGTTAGCATGGGCTAGAAAGTGACTTGTTTTTTATGACACTATAATCAAGTAGATGTGCATATGTAAGTGTGATGTCGATGTGCATTATTGAGTAAACCGGTACATAATATAGGGAATACATGGACTATTCTAGATACGAGTTTGAGCCCAAGACCACTTAAAGTTAAACAACATAATTCCAAAAACCATTAAAGTATAAAAGATGAAACTAGGAGCTATGACAAATCCAGGTCGATCACTATAAAACAGCTTGTGATTATCATTATTAAAATACGAGAGGTCTCGAAATACGAGAGGTCTCGAGTTTAATTTTTTATAGATACAAAAGACTCAAAAGTGATCATGTACGCCTTTCCGTAAATAGGAGTGTTTAACATATTGTCCGACTTACGACCATGTGGCCTGATATGGGCTAACCCAACATTCTTTGTTTGGTTAACATGGGCTTGAATGAAGACTCAATAGTTGGCTATAAATGAATTAATGAGTAATAATTTGCAAGCCAAGATCCGTCCATCTCGATCAATTGAATCGTAATCTGCTATTGTATTAGCACGGTTGACTGGACCGCATGTAGCTAGTGCGGCTGTCGCGGTTAGTTGACCACGCTATCTTTACTCATAATGTGAGAATTAATACATTCCAAAACCAAAACACAACCGATCAACGTTTTCAAAAAAAAAAGGAAAAAAAGATTGAAAAGTGTGAAAGCAAAAGGAAGAAAAAAACTGTTTTTTGCATAACAACGTTTTCACAAATAAACAAAGATTGAAAAGTGTGAAAACAACGAGGAAAAAAACTGTTTTTTTGCATAAAAAGCATACTTAGGATGTCATTGAACCAAACACACAACTAAACATGTTCAATGTTCATCCCATGCAATGCTTATTTGATGTTGAAAATATTTGTATTAATAAGCCTAGTTTTATTTAACTCACCAATCAATGTGGGACAATTTACAAGACACAAATCTTTTAACCAAGATTATAAATTGCAACAATATGATGTTGTAATATTCAAGAACTTGTTAACAAATACCATTGGTAACTAAGTATCGCAACAAAGTATGTTTTATGAGTTGATCTCGTGTAAAATCCATTCAAAAATTGTGTTCTTAGACATCGAGTGCGTTGAAAGAGTATACATGTAAATCCTACTTATATTTGTCAGTCACATAGTTGATTGATGATCGTGTATGTGTTAACGTGTTATACTATACGTAACTGGTTTGGTGCACTAAATTGTGTCAATAGTTTCATGTTGCTTATGCTGGCATGAGATATAAGTTGTACCAGTTAAAAGAAGTTCTGTTTGCCTAGACAACAAGCCCGAGCATTGCAATCTCACGCCGAGGGGGAAAGTAACAGCAAGTCAAGCAGATAAAGAGAAGTGACGCTTACAAAACTCTAACCTAATATTTTGGATGAAGTCGAATTGGACATGCATATTAAGTTAACCTTAATCGAGCAAAAGTGGTTCGATAGCTATGTAAAACTAGAGGTGGCGATCATGGCCGTTTAGAGAAAAATGGGTTCTTGTAGATCAAAAATAACAACTTATGGGTTGGATTGGGTTCCACAGTTTGCAAAAACGGTCGAATGGGTTGACATATGAACTATGTGAATCAACAAATGGGTCGAATGGGTCAACAAATGGGTCGAATGGGTCGGCAAGGGTGGGATGATAACTCGACCATCATTAAATGTCGTGTTTTTATGTTTTTATATTTTATCGTTTTATAATTTTCGTCGGTTTAATATTTTCACCCGTTTTTGCGGCGTTTTCGTCATTTTTACGTTTTAAATCGTTTTTAACGTTTTCGCCCGTTTTTACGTTTTCATCCGTTTTCAGCGTTTTCGTCCGTTTTACGTTTCGTCCGTTTTGCGCGTTTTAAATACATTTTCGTTTCGTCCGTTTTGCGCGTTTTCGTACATTTTACGTTTTCGTACTTTTTGCGGCGTTTTCATCTGTTTTATTACGTTTTCGTCCGTTTTGCGCATTTTCGTCCGTTTTTACGTTTTCATCCGTTTCGATCGTTTTTACGTTTTCATCCGTTTTGCAAGTTTTAAATACATTTTTCGTTTCGTCCATTTTTACGTTTTCGTCCGTTTTGCGCGTTTTAAGTCCGTTTTCGTTTTCATCCGTTTTGCGAGTTTTAAATACATTTTTCGTTTTAAATACATTTTTTATGTTTTAAATGTTTTGCGCGTTTTCGTCGGTTTTGCAGCGTTTAAATGCATTTTTACGTTTCATCCGTTTTGCGCGTTTTAGTCCGTTCTTTTCGTTTTGTCCCTTTTTACGTTTTAATCCGTTTTGCGCGTTTTAAATACGCATTTTACGTTTTGGCCTTTTACGTTTTCATCCATTTTGAGCTTTTTACGTTTCGTCGGTTTTTAAGTTTTCATCCTTTTTGCGCTTTTAAGTAGTTTTTACGTTTCGTCCCTTTTTACGTTTTCGTCCGTTTTTCGTTTCGTCCGTTTTGCGTTTTCGTCTTTTTACGTTTTGTCCGTTTTAGGTTTTCATCCGTTTTTGCGGCGTTTTCGTCCGTTTTTAAGTTTTTTATGTTTTCATCCGCTTTGCGAGTTTTCGTCTGTTTTTACGTTTCATCCGATTTTGCGCGTTTTCGTCTTTTTTTTACGGTTTCGTCCATTTTTTAACGTTTCGTCCCTTTTTCGGACGGCGGTTTTAAGTAAGTAAGCGGATGAAAGCGTAAAAGCGAGCAACGTCGCGGACAAAGCGTAAAAAGGGGTGAAAATAGAAGCAAAGTAAAGCGGGACGGCGTAAACGGGCAATCGCAAAATAGATGGCGTAAACAGACGGCGTAAATGGACGGCAGCGCGGATGTGGCGTGGCGGCGGCGGCGAGCAAAGCGGATGGCGTAAGCGGACGAAATGTAAAAGCGGTCGGCAGCGCTGGGCGGCTCAAGCGGACGAAAAAGCTCAAAGCGGGCGGCGTAAAAAAAAAGGCAACGTAACGAGCAGCTTCATAAGCGTAATAACGGACGGCGTGCGATCAACGGATGGCGTAAAAAGCGGACAAAATGCGCAAAAAGCGGACGGCGTAAAAGCGACGAAACGGCGCAAAAGCGGACGGCGTAAAAGCAGACGGCAACGCCTAAAACGCGTGGCGGTTAAGCAAACGCAAAAGCGGATGGCGTAAAACGGCACGGCTGCTGCGGATGGCGTCGCTGTCAGCGTAAAACCGGACCAGCGTAAAAAGCGGCGAAACGGGAAAATGGCGAAAACATAAAAGCGGATGAAAGGACGAAAAATCTTATAGTAGCGTGATTACGGTGGAAATGTAGCGGTCGGCCGGCCCGACCCGACCCAACTGTTTGACCTATGACCCATTCAACCCATTCTTATAGTATGACCCGTTTGACCCATGACCTATTTGACCCATAAACCATTTGACCCATGACCCAAACCGACCCAACCCGACCCATTTGCCACCTCTATGTAAAACCTCCAATTTATTGTACGGGAGTTATAGTTCAACTGAAAAGATAAAATAAACATGCAAACCATTTAAAATGGTTTGGAACATCAAAGCCAAGCAACAGGTCCAGCGGAAATGACAAGCAACTGGTTTAGTGTACTGATTAACTGAACCAAAACCTTTTTAATAAAAAATCCGAGATAGTAGAATAGTCAGCAAAAGTAATCACAAGCATTATATATATGTGAAAAAGAGACGTGTCATCATACCTAAAGATGTTATACAATAAGGTTGCCAACATCTGAACCTAACACGATTCTTGATTTTGGAGCTAAAGATGTAGTTTGCTTTGTCTGAGATTACAAGCCCAAGCATTGCAATCTCCACACCAAGGTAAAAAGTAACATTAAGTCGAGCAAATAACAAAGACATGACGCTTCGAAAGCTCTAACCCACAATTTCAACGAGGTTGCAGTCGCACATGCTTTAAATCACCGTAGCGTATTAAAACCTCCAAGTCATTGTAAGTGATAAATGTCGAGAGGAAAGCTAGCATGAGCAATGTGTACGAGTTTGACAGACATTATCATACAAGCAATAAGAATGGTTTATTGAATCCACTCCTCTTTTTTTGGCGCTGGTGGTGGTTAAGAGAATGGTGGGGGGAGGACTGGTTTCAGCTTTGTATATTATCATATGCTCTGAATTCCCATGCTCGGGTCAAATTTCGTTCATATGTAAATCTACGCCACTATTCTTGCTCAGACGCTACAACCTGGAAAGAAGATTCTATACACCCTACTCGTTAGGCAACAATATGAAACAAAATGTTTGATATCACTCGGTAACATAACTGAAACAATATGATCAAAGCTGCGCCTGCAACCAAGACCAGTCAACAAAAACTATCACAAGTGTAATATATAGAAACAGAGGCATATATGATCATGCCTAAAGAGCTTAACCATTGGCGTTGCCGACATTTAAACCTACAAAAAACACAACTATCCTCGACTTGGGAGCTTATGACTCAATATCAATGCTCGGCTCTGATGTACCCATTTATACAAAAACATACCAGAGATCAAACAGCAACCTATCGATACACTTAAGTCCTGAACTCTCTTTCCTCATATAGAACAGCTTACTTCAGACCCAAACATCTTTGGTTTGCCATTAACATCATGTTCAGGCCACACTCACCACACTTTAACTAGGTTTATGCTGACACAAAACATATGCTCACACAAAACTAAATCAAAACAACACTTATCTAGGTGCGCTAAGGCAATGAGACAAAAACTTCACACTCACAACCAAATCAAAGCCATATAAACATTCACGGAAACATCATGAGCCACAAACAGAATTATTTATTACTTCAAATAAAACGAAGTACGACAATGTTCATCAACACTTGAAAACAAACACATAAAACGTTCACAAAGAAACATCCACAAACAAGACAAGAGCTTCAATTCAGTTACCACCACGAAGACGGAGGACAAGGTGGAGAGTGGACTCCTTCTGAATGTTGTAGTCAGCAAGGGTGCGTCCATCCTCGAGCTGCTTCCCTGCAAAGATAAGCCTCTGCTGGTCTGGTGGGATGCCTTCCTTATCCTGGATCTTGGCCTTCACATTATCAATCGTGTCTGAGCTTTCCACCTCAAGGGTGATTGTCTTGCCAGTCAAGGTCTTCACAAAAATCTGCATACCACCTCTTAGACGCAGAACCAAATGGAGGGTCGATTCCTTCTGGATGTTGTAATCTGCAAGAGTACGTCCATCCTCCAACTGCTTACCGGCAAAAATCAATCTCTGCTGGTCTGGTGGGATCCCCTCTTTGTCTTGGATCTTGGCCTTGACATTGTCAATCGTGTCAGAACTCTCGACTTCCAAAGTAATTGTCTTCCCGGTCAAAGTCTTGACGAAGATCTGCATACCTCCTCTCAGCCTGAGCACAAGATGGAGGGTCGACTCTTTCTGGATGTTGTAGTCGGCGAGTGCAACCTTGCTGGTCTGGAGGAATTCCTCCTTGCCATCCTCAAGCTGCTTTCCGGCGAAGATCAACCTCTGCTGATCTGGAGGAATTCCTTCCTTGTCTTGAATCTTGGCTTTAACGTTGTCGATGGTGTCTGAGCTCTCGACTTCCAAAGTAATGGTCTTGCCAGTGAGGGTCTTCACAAAGATTTGCATACCTCCCCTCAACCTGAGCACGAGATGGAGTGTCGACTCCTTTTGGATATTGTAATCAGCCAAGGTGCGACCGTCCTCGAGCTGCTTACCTGCAAAGATCAACCTTTGTTGGTCTGGAGGAATCCCCTCCTTGTCCTGGATCTTAGCCTTAACGTTGTCGATGGTGTCTGAACTCTCGACCTCGAGAGTGATGGTCTTACCAGTGAGGGTCTTAACGAAGATTTGCATCTGTACAAAAAAGTTCAAACAGAGTAAGAACCCTAATAACCAAACTGAACTGGATCAGATGAGCAACACACATATTTGTAATTTACTAAACTACGATGGCAATACTACAATTCCTCACACCCTCAAAGGCCATAAACTATTCAATTCACAAAATCATCACAGAGCCAATTATGCCAAACATGTTTTATATAAATCTATTGATGCTCATTAATAAATTCTACCAATGATATTGCTGAAAAGCACAAGCAACTAGTGTCTAACTAAGGTCAAGTACAGAGTTATTCTATGTTATTTCAGCACAGGTAAACCCCTTGACTAGGATACTTATATGCTTTTACACACTCGTCGCTTATTGTTATGAAATCTAATAGTTAAGATTAAATCGCACATTTACACTATTTTAATTCATTATAGAAACAAAAATTTTAAAAACTTCTTTGTATTCATTTAACATAATTCAACTTCAATCTTCATACTCTCCTCAAAAACTTAAATTCACATATTCTTATCATCATCGTCTTCGTCATGTTTATTATCAACCACGAGTTACATTCAATTTTTGTTTGGATCAAAATCAATCACAACTCAATATCTAGTTACCGCATCTACTCGATCAACCATACACTAATAACTATACACATATATGATTAAGCATTATTAGGACCTATATAGCTCCAACCAACAAAGTGTTAGATTATCTACGAGTGGTGTTTATACCTACATATCCCCATCTTATTATATCATTAATTAAACCTAGATAGCTCCAACCAATAACAACCAACACAGAATTACCTATATACTTGAGCCGTACTTGTTTTTATCTAATAGTGTTAACTACTACTAATAGCGTATACTCAAATAAGGGGGTGTCGTCTAAGCTTATATGTGGGATTATGAGCTTATTTGATTTCGGTTATATTTCATAAGCCACAAAATTTCCGGCTTATATATAAGTCCACAAGTGACAAGTCTCAAAAAAAAAAATAATAAGCCGAAAATTTGAGGCTTGTGAAATATAAGGGTGTGTTTGGATTAGCTTATTTATCCGGCTTATGAGCTTATTTGAATATTGGAAAAAGCCGATAAGCTCATTTTTTGGAGCTTATCACCTTATCAACATGACCTTATTGGCTTAAGCCAATATGCTCAACTAGGTATATGCTCTAAAAAACGAGCTTATTTGATTTCGGTTATATTTCATAAACCACAAAATTTCCGGCTTATTTTGAGGCTTATATATAAGTCCACAAGTGACGAGTCCAAAAAAAAAATAAGCCTAAAAATGCGGCTTGTGGAAATATAAGGTGTGAATCAAATAAGCTCATAAGCCACATATAAGGGGGTGTTTGGATTAGCTTATTTATCCGGCTTATGAGCTTATTTGAATATTGGAAAAGCCGATAAGCTCATTCTTTTGAGCTTATCAACATTACCTTATTGGCTTAAGCCAATAAGCTCAACTGGATATAAGCTCTAAAAAACGAGCTTATCGGCTTTTTCCAATATTCAAATAAGCCCATAAGGTGGATAAATAAGCTAATCCAAACACCCCCCTAAATATATATCATGGATAGCTAATTACACCATAACAGAACTAACCAATTAAACCTACCTAACATCAATCATGACGTCATGAAACAATCGTTGACCTAACAGATGCAAAACTAACTGATCTAATAATCATGACGTCATCAAAGAATAAACATAGCCAGTTATTATAATTAAAATCAAATAATTAAACAGATAAAAGGATAATACCTTGACAGAGAAACAAGGAATTGAATGAATAGAAGATTAAATTTGATTTGTATCAAGAGATTATGAATGAATGAATGAATATGGGGGGATTTATAGGATCATAAAGAAGAGTCGGTCACGGGTTTATGGTTAAAGTCACTAAGGTGTTGGGTGACGGTCTAATGAGATTGGGACACGTGTACGGTGGAGAGTTATTGGTTGTTGTCAAGATGTCAACCATAACATGTTTGGAATCTATAAAGAGTTAGTAATTGTAGTTGGGTTGGGTTTGATTCTTTCTTTCTTCTGCTCTTCTTCTTTGGATAAGTATCATGGAATGTTGTTTTCTATCTTGTCTATTTAAATAGTCATGATGATGATAACATTTTTTTAGAGCAAATTTCTTTTCGAGCGTTGATTGAGATATCTAAATTATGTGTCTAAAGATGTTTTTAAACTTTTGTGATGTTTTGCTCAAAAAAAAAGGTCATCATGATGGTTGCAATTACGAAACTCATTTTCTTACAAACAATCACGATTATGACACATCTTTAGAAACAAAATGTAGGTCTCACATTTTATATTCCTTTCCCATCCGAATTTTGAAAACTACTATAAGTCTTATATATTAGTCAGGCCTGAATTTGAGCATGTAAAAGGTGTTCGATGGCACAGGGCCTCCACTTTTTTAGGGCCCCAAGATCGAAATACTTCTATCTTGTTTCAATTTCAAATTTGATAAGAGAGTGTTATAATGCGTGATATACTTCGATTCCTACTAAAAACTAGGCATAATCTATTACAGTAGTTTTTAGCCGGAAAAAAAAATAAAATAAATAAATCAGAACTGAAAAGATGGAGATCTGAAATAACGGGAAGAAGATGATGACTTGGGTTATATTTACTTATGACCCCCTTAAGTTTATCATATTTACACTTGTATCCTAAGTATATATATATATATATATATATATATATATATATATATATATATATATATATATATATATATATATATATATATATATATATATATATATATATATATGTATATGTATATGTATATATATATATATATATATATATATATATATATATATATATATATATATATATATATATATATATATATATATATATATATATATATATATATATATATATAAATATATATAAATATGTGCAAGCAGATTAAACTAGTGACAATTTTAAACCTTGGTTAACAAAAGTAATGACAAAATCTTTCAATACGCATTTGAACTAGAGGAATAACTTAAATATTGGTTAATAATGTCATAATTGTATGTATTTCACCTGTTGTTGTATGTGTTTCACATTGTTGTTTTATCGAATACTTACAAAATATGTAGAATTGTAAACGTTCGTTGAATATCTATTCAGTTATGTTTATTACGGAGGGCCCCAAAAATTTATGATTGGCAGAATCTCGTGTTCATAATTAAGAATGTTTCAGGGTATATAATCAAAGCTTGAATTTGAAGTTGAAGTATTCAATCTTTGAAGCATGGAAAAGGAGAGCATCTTCAAAATGGTATACTAAGCCGAGATAAGAGTATGAACATTTTACATGTTAAAACCTTTGAAAGATAGTATGCAATTTTAAACAACTTCATAATTCCATTTAAAGATATTTTGTTGGATAGGCTCATTGTTTACTACGACATACGATGTCAAAGAGGTAGATGGTAAAATTATGTTTAAAGGGAGGTTGAACGAGCTTTTTAATCAAAATAATGTCCCAACGTATGTGACAGTTGAACAAGTTCAGAGTAAGGTTCCACATAAGGACGCTGACAAAATGGTTCAGTTTTTCTCATGTTGGGGTGGCAACCCCAACATTTTAAAGTTTTAAGGGAGCTACAAGTTTTAGGAAGCATATTATTTGGCTTTTGAGATGTTTAGCTATGACTTGACATTCTCGGAAGTTCGTGAGGAGCATAAAATAACGAGGAATGTAATAATTTCTTTATTCTACAAAACATAAACTGCACAAACTAAGGACCTATCAACAATTGTATGACATACAAGTATTCTAATCACTTTAAATCTATGTACTCATCCTCCATCTTGAAGAGTAACACTCGGATAATTGTAATCACTTTTTTTTGTAGTTTGATTCTTTTAGTTGTATTACATTTTCATGGAAAGATTGTGTCTATGGGAATTTAAAAGCCACAAACGTGGCAGTCATTAGCCTCTAACTAGTAATCCATTGTGGTCCTTCAAAGTTTTTTGCAAATTAGGTAAATCAATCACAACACAATATCTAGTAAAGCATGAAGTGAATTAACCACATAAGCACATATCAATAGTTTGACAGCTAATAACTATAAGTTAATCACCTCCAACTTATAACTACAATTGAATCACAATTACAACCCGTATTAAGGGTTGCTCGAATCTATACAAGCTCAACTACTAAGTGCATATGCTTCTACTAACATATATGTATATATCATCATTCACAGCAGACCTAACTATGCTACCTTAAAGTTCATCGTAAATCAAAGCATCAGTCACAACTCAGTTGTCAATCTAATCAATTTTAGAAGTTTGTTTGGATGCTGGAGAAGGTGTGAATCTAGGTGCACGAATGAGAGATAAGGCTATGAACATTGTACATTTTAGAAACTATGAAATATCGTTCACCACCATGCACAAATTCAAGATTCATTTGTACGAACTGAGCGTATTCTATATCACAAGGTGTCAATGGGATGATGGTAAAGTAACTTTTAAAGGGAGACTCACATACCACTACTTGGGTATAGTGATGAATTTAGCAATGTGACGGTTGAACTAGTTCCGTCGGATAAAGATAATGTTAAGAAGGCAATTGAGTGTTACTTCATGATTTTGGAGTAATGAATAATTCTTTTTTGGTTATTGAGTCATATAGCCATGACTTGACGACCCGTGGCTATAACAATCCTAAAGAGTCCTTAGGATTGTTATAGTTAGGGGTCGTCAAGTCATGGTTTAAAAAAAAAAAAAGGAAAAAAAACTTTATTGCACATGTGGATACCTTAAACCTTTAGAATGTTGGTGTGTCACCCCAATATCATGAAGTAACACCCAATTGCCTTATAATCGTTTTCCTTATTTGGTGGAACTAGTTCACAGTCACATTACTAAATTCACCATTATAGCCACATAGTGGTATGTTAAGTCTTCCTTTAAAAGTAACCTTACCATCGTCCCTTTAACACCATGTGTTATAGAAGACGCTCAATTCGTCTAATACAATCTTGAATTCGTGCATGATGGTGAACGATCTTTCATAGTTTCTATAATGTACAATGTTGATTGCCGTATCTCTCATTCGTACAGCGTGATCCACACTTTTTACGACATCTAAATAAACTTTCGACATCTAAATAAACTTCAAAAAATGAATAACTAAACTTCTAAAACTTTATAAAAACTAATTAATAAATATAAAAACATGATTTTAAAACCTACGAAAATATATTTTTTATCGATTTAATAACTACAAATGCTTTCAAAATACTAAACGAAATCTAAAAATTCTACAATAACTAATCTAACTTCTAAAAACAGATAGCCAACAACAGAAAATATAAAAACAAAACTTTTGTAAAAAAATGATTTTATATAATAAAAAGCTAAAACATACGAAATTAAAAACTATTTTAAAAAAAAAAAACTAAAAAGCATAACTAAGATTTCTAAAAATGAGAAAATGAAAATAAAGACTTTTTAGAAATTTCTAAAAATACAATATGAATTTTTGGGATTTTTTATATTATTTAGCAAATAAAAACAAGATAAAAACTATAACTTTTGTAAAGGAAATGATTTAAAAAGACTTTTAATAGCAAAATATAAAGAAAGAAAAGTGGAGAAAGTTGTAAGATAAAAACTTTATAAAAAAGATGAGCTTGAAATTCAAAAACTATAAAAGTTTATAAAGCAAGTGCAAGACATGTATATATATAAAAAGATTAGGAGAAAAGAACTTTTATAAAACTGACAAGTATAAACAAAAATAACTACACTAATCTAGTCCACTCTTAAATTGCCAAAAACTATAAAGAAGAAGAGAGAATTTTATAAAAAGAAAAGGAAGAAGATGTAAAAAATAAGAAAGAAGAGTGGGTCTTTATAGACACACTAGGGTTTCAATATTTCAGTTTCCACTTTCCCAACCCTTAATCTACAATAATATTGCACGTGGCACCTTCCAATTGGGGCCCGTCAGCTGACATCATATTGGCTGTGGGTAGCATGTGCCCGGCGTATAGGCTGCGTCTAATCTGCTTACGTGGCGTGTTGACTGGACGCTGACGAGGCGTGACGTGGCTGGCTAGTTAATTTTAAAAAATACATCCAATTTCGAACGGGTCTCTTACTTCAACATACAATCCACTTACCAATGGGCTAAGTAATAAATCCTTGTTATATTGAGCAAACATAATTTATTTATCCAGTTTCTTTCTCGGGATGAACCGTACCGTTTCTCGGAGCAGGGCTGATTCCGTTGGACTCGTTTTTCCGTGATCTTTCTTGGGTATCCTTGGAGCTTCATTTGGACTTCGGTAAAATTGTATACGTGATTAAAAATCGTCCGAAATTTCACGATTTTGCCCCGTTTTCAATTATTCGTACCTACAAAGTAAAATAATGACTTTTAAGAGTATTTGCAATTAAAATACACAGTTTCGTTATTTGTTTAGCTATAAATTGAGGTTTTCGACGTTAAAAACGTGTATAATTCATCAAATATCAGTCCACCCGTTACGGGTTTTGTCCGCATGTTTTATTTAATCAAAAGCATGAAAAGTTAAAAATATCCTTCTGTTTAACTTGGTTCTTCAATATTGGAGAGGATCCGATACTTATTGATAAATTACACGTTTTCATATCCGCTACGAAGTGTGGGTCTAACCTCCACGAGAAGGTTTGATAAAATCCCCGGTGCAACGCGACGGGCAATCCTCCTCATTACACTTAAATGATAAGCTCTCCCCATTATACTTCTACACTCCAATGATAGTTACTTGTTTGTTAAGATTTTGCAGAGCTTGATATTTTACATGGCGAATAACAGTTATTTACATCCATCACCTCATTTAGCATTATCATATAAATATAAAGGCAGCTCATTCTTTCATCGCTCACCACATCTATGAAGCCAAAAGAGAGATACTCAACCAGAATTCCACATATATTGCATGTTTTCTTGTCTTTGATTTATTTAGCTTCCATTATTAGAGACCATCATTTATTCCATTTCTTCATGGCTTAGATCAATAAGATGGGGGAAGGTGAAACGCCCAAATTTTTTTTTTTTTTTTTTTTTTTTTTTTTTTTAATCGTAAACTATATACATTGATAAGCGAAGCGTATTTTTTACATCATACGGGCTTATTCCAAATGTCTGTTAAAATACTAACCTTTACAAAAATATATAACGGTGACTCTTTAAATTTGGTAAAGAAGTCGGTTCTTTATTTAGGGGCATTCAAGCGATAACAAATGATGAAAATGAAGCTCATACCTAACCCGCGAGCTACACCATTTTAACCCATTACGCCCCATATAGTATGTACATGGTTAAAATATCTTGACTCGTAGAGTAAACCTGGCGAAAAATCTCTCTGGCGAAAAAACCCTAAACCTTCTCTAATCGTTCTATACCACTTTTCTACCAAATTCTTGTTGATTCTTGCACTGATTTGTATCAGTTACTAATTAATATTCGTGTTACTTAGTTTCTATACAGATTTGTTGTTTGTATCAATCGTTTTTGGTGGATCTCTGGTAATCAAATTGTTAGGGTTTTTAAGCGATTTTAATTATTGATCGTTCCCATCACGCTTTTAATTTAAGTCGGTTTGTGCAACTATTTTTGGTGGCTTGAATCGATTTAACAACATATCACATAACGATCAATATGGTGGGTTACTGGTTAGCGATTGGATTTTAATGCGTATAAACCACAATCTTGCGATTAGGGTTTTCTTTCGATTGATTGCATGCTTCTTTGGTCTTTGTTTTGTGGTTTTATATTGGTTTGTGGATTTGTTTGTGTGGGATTTGAGAGATGGAAAAGGATTTTGATGAACAAAAGTGCGAGTAGTGGTGCGAAGATTGATGGCAAATCAGTTGGAAGTGATGTTGGGTTGATTAAGGATGATGAACTTGATGCACGGTTGAATACAGGCAATGATGATGGGAGTGCTGGTCAGGACGAGATTCTTGGTGATCATATTGACTGTGAAGGATACGTGAATAAGGTTATGAATAAGGTTGTTTTGGATAATTTGGAGCAAAGTCATGATACACACTTCGATTCGCCTCTAATGTTTCAAAACGACCTAATGTGGAGCAGATTGATTGCTAATGCGCATCGAAATTTGATGCGACAATGAATAAAATTGACGATGATATTGCTAAGATGGCTTCATCTTGATGTGAACAACTCGAGTGGTATTAATGGTACTAAAGTTTATTACGCAAATACTCCTCTGTCGAGTTTTGATGTGGCTATGCAATCCCAATTGTATGGTACTAATCATCTTTATTGCCGATCTTAATGCTTGATGGATGGTAAGAATGCTTCTACTACGGTCTTAATGTGAGTGCTAGTATACACAATGAAGTGCGGTCGTTTGCTAATGTGTTAAACTCGGGCGTGTATCTAGGAAAGTTAACTTCCGTTCATTGGTGAATGAGAATCGAATTGATAATCATGATACGATTCTTCCTAAGGTGCTATGGAGGTGTGTTTAACCGTTATGATAATACTCTTGTTGGCTTCTTTGTCGGCAAGAATATTGCATTCGAGTTGGTCAAGAATTATGTCACCAATACATGGGGTAAGTTTGGTTTAAAAAACTTATGAAGAATGATGATGGTGTATTCTCTTTAAATTTGATTCTAAAGAGGGTGTTGAGAATGTTCTTCAACGAGGACCTTGGATAATTCAGTAATTCTCTATCATTCTCACTAAATGGACTCTGACGTGCTATTGTCCAAAAGTGAGGTTACCAAAGTGCTGTGTGGATTAAATTACATAATGTGCCATTACTTGCATATTCGGAAGACGGGTTGAGCCTTATTGCTACTCGGTGGGTAAGCCGATCATGTTAGATGCATTTCACTAGCTCCATGTGCGTTGACTCGTGGGGTCGTATTAGTTTTGCTCGTGCTCTTGTTGAGTTATCATCGGGCGATCTTAAACATGTGGTAACTATGGCTATCCCTAAGAAGGATGATAGTGGTTTCTGACGGCTAGTATCAAGGTTGAATATGAATGGAAACCTCCACATTGCATGGAATGTAAAGTGTTTGGGCATGATAATGCTTGTTGTCCTAAGTCTCTAAGGAGCATCATCGATGCTCACACCTCGAACTGGATGTGAATGATGATGGTTTTAAGGTGGTGCAGAATCGGAAAGCCAAACCCCAAGGTCCGAAGTTGTCTAGCGGTATTAATATGGGTAAGGGTCCTAAATTTGCTCCTAGGAAGCGGTTTATATCCCAAAGAAGAAGATGCGGACGTTGCTCAAGTAATGCTACGGTACTCCTGTTACTACTTCTAACTCTTTTGGGACACTTGAGGTGCATGAGGACACGGGCATTCAAAGTCCGTGGTTGATGCTATCTTGAGGAGGTTAATGAGGAGGCGATGATTGGGGATTCTCTTGGTTGTTCTAAGGAAGCGAGATGTGGATAAGGGTCGTCTGATGGAGGTTAATGAGGATGTGTTAAATAAGGCGGTTCTACATCACATGTTCCGCATGAGTGATTCAATGGGAACAATGGATGTTGGTTCTACTCCATAGTTGAGAAAATTGGTAAGATTGAAAAACTACTTATTCTTGGGAAAGCTACTCTTGTGGATGATGATGGTCAACCTATTCCGTCTACCTCTTCTACTAAGAGCTAACCCTTTTTAAAAGTGGGAGAGATTGAGGTGTCGATTACGAAGATGAGGTTGTTGCTAACCCATTTGATGAGTCTGCTAATATATTTAGTGGTGGCCAAGGGTATGAAGATGAGTATGATGAATATGACTTGATGACTATCGAAAGCAGTTCGTGATCTTCACGGAATTTGGATGTCTTTAATGCCATGTATGGCACAGCGTTTCAAGGTCTAGGAAATAATCTTCTTCGTTGTGTCATATGTTATCATTTGAGTAGTGTTTTGTTTCTTGTTTAGATAATTGGAAGTTTCTTGTTATGTAAGCTCTATGCCTATGTAACGGGCTGATATATGGGATCTCACTCATATACATTGTACTTAAACAGTTATTTGGTTAATATATTTACCAGGGTGCAGGATTACTCCCCTTTACCCAAAAAAAAAATAGTATGTACATGGTCTCATCTTGCATACCTACAAAAATATAAATTTATAACGTTAAGTCTATAAGACTTAGTGAGATAACGGAACTGTATTAAATCATAAACTAAACATAAGCATGCCACTGAATAAGTATATATATTACTATTCTGACTACATGAATCATAATATTAACTAAATGCATAAGCACGACACTGACTAATTAAATACATGATACACCATGTTACTGATAGAGTACAAAAGCATACTGAGTGCATAGTATCGCATAACTAAGCACATACTTAATGCATAACTAGCGAGTACATAAGCACATAGTGAGTCGTAAAGCACATCTTGTTGAGTGCATAAGCACATCTTGTTGAGTGCATAAGCACATAATGAGTACTTATAGTCTTGTCTTGGTGAATACATAAGCGGCGAGCCATATAAGCATGTTAATCATCCATATAGGATGTCTGAGTTCCGATTTTTGGAACATTCACTATTCTAAGGCTCGATTCTCCACTATGGAGGTCTAAGTTTCAACTTTTTCTGGAACACATGTGTGATCACATTACTGAATATATACTACAACAACAACAACAACGGACCCAATCCACGGGAGCGGGGTATGGGGAGGTGAAAATGTAGCAGATCCACCCTACCCCGGGAAAACACAGGAGTAGAGACTGCTTCAACAAGACCTCCGGCAAGTGCGAGTGTGCGGGTGATTACTGACTATATACTGATAGTACTAAATACATTGAGTAATGCATAAAGTACTATTCTGACTAATTTAGTGCATAAAGCACTTGGCGCGTCTTAAAAACTGCATAAGCTTATACATAATAGAATATGACATGTATATATAAACGTATCGCATGCCAGAAGTGCATAAAGCATTTTGCACACATTACTATACGCATATAACATTCATATATAATTTAAGGTTAAGCTAAATACTTACGCTTGACTATAACATGATATTAAGTTGAGCTGGAGTTGAGACTAAGCTGAATATAGAAACTGAGCAATAATATGGTTACGAGGTCAAACTAAGACATGATATTAAAATTGAATTAATTACTAAAATACTATAACATAAACCAAGGTTGAGCTATAACTTGATACTATAGTGAACTATAATATAAAGTCAAGTACTATAAACATAATGAGATATTTGTGGCATATAACTAAGTTTTGTTATAAATAATAATGAGGTTGAGCCCGACATACTCTTGAGTAAGACCAATTGGGTCTACTTAATACTGAACATGGCCAAACAGGTCAACATGATAATGAATATGACCAAACGAATGAACATTAGAGTTAATATGACCAAACATGTCAAATTGATGCTTAATACGACCAAACGGGTCAACTTGATTCTTAATATGACCAAGCGGGTCAACTTGGGTCAACTTGATGCTTAATATGACCAACGGGTCAACGATATAATATGACCAAGCGGGTCAACAATACTTAATATGACCAAGCGTCAACTTGATATAATATGACCAAGCGGGTCAAGCGGGGTCAACTTAATGCTTAATATGACCAGCGGGTCAACTTGATACTTAATATGACCAAGCGGGTCAACTTGGGTTAACAATGCTTAATATGACCAGCGGGTCAACTTGATACTTAATATGACCAAACATGTCAACATGATACTTAATATGACCCAACGGGTCAACTTGATACTTTATATGACCAAAAGTGTCAACATGATACTTAATATGATCAAACATGTCAACATAATACTTAATATGACCCAACGGGTCAACATGATACTAATATGACCACACGGGTTAACATGATACTAATATGACCTCACGGGTCAACATGATACTAATCTGACCTCACGGGTCAACATGGTACTTATATGACCACACGGGTCAACATGATACATAACTTGCATATTACTTGAGATATAGCAACGCATATATATATATATACTAAACTGTAACCACTCATAAATTTTCCTACCGATTTTTCACGACTTTATTTTTTTTTTCTTTTCTTTTCGATCTATAATCACGACAAGTTAAGAATATTTTTACTTTTTATGCGATCACGAGCAACGTTGATAAACGAATAATACGAAATATTATATTTCTTGATATTTACTAATGACCAAATCACGCCAACGAGAGATCTCCTCAATTACCGAGCCCGTACGCGTACCGACACCGTATCTATAATGGTTTAAATTCAATAATTATTTTTCGGAGTCAATAAATTTTATTTTTATGTTGTTTTATAAAAACGTTTCCAGAAATACATTTTTCGCATTTACCAAACCAAAGTACCACGACTACTCTTTACCTCAACGGGACACGAAATACACATAATACAAATTAAACTAACTTTTTCTCCCTTTTGACTCAGTTTGACCGAACCCTCCACACCCAAATTCACATGCCAACCTAAAATCTTGCACCAAGATAATGACATTACCATGTCTTAACTTTTAACCCAATTTAGTCAGTTCTCTTTTATCACATTCAACAAAAGGCAAGTCGATGTGTTCCCTTGATCCCCATATGTCATGCGTGTAATCAACAAACCAAGCGCACCGTATTTTTATCATGTGACAAAAGTTGACAAGTAAAAGTTTTGGTACAATATTCCCTTGGCTTCTGTGAACGAAGCAAGTAATAGCAACAAATAAATCAAATCCTTGATCAAACACATGCATGCATCCAAGCGCATTTTTTTATGGGTGGAGATACTCCAACACCCCAAAAAATATACTCCAACACCCCATAGGTCATGGGGCCCCCAATCCGTACGATGAAGGTATATATATATATATATTTTTTTTTTTATTTTTTTATTTTTTTTTTCTAATTTAATTGTGTAGTGTTTATTTTGTGTGGTATATTTAATTTGTGTAGTGTTTTTATATGTATAGTGTATTTATTTGTGTGGTATATTTAATATGTGTAGTGTTTTTATATGTATACTGTATTTATTTGTGTAGTGTTTTTATAAGCTCATAGAGTATTCCACTCGACTGACATGCGTGATCAACTGGATTTCTTGCCAATTCGGGGATGCCTCCAGCGTCTTTATTCTTGCGTTCAACAAATTGTTTTGAGCCAATAGCGTGTTGATCGTTTTATCTTTAGTTTAGCGGTTTGAGCCTGCGTTGAAAAAGAGAGCTTGACCAAAATCTTTTGTTGAAATATTTCCTTCCACATGAAGTATCGACACCCATAGTCTTGGTCACAGGTTGTTACATGATGAAACAATTATAAAATGTATTCTAAACAAACAAGTTATTGATATATTTACGTAAATAAGCAAGCGTTTAATTATTTACTTTGTGAAGGACACGATAATCTGCACCACAAGTTTTGAATTTGTTGGGATGTTCTTTCAATTATAAATCACGTCGACAACGACACGAAAGGATTTTCTTGTTGCATCTAAAAAAATTTGTATAATTATTCACAACATAAATCGATAATATCATGGTTCGCAAAATTAGAAGCTTGAATACATAAATAACCAATCTTGTATAAATCGATGTCGTCTATACATGTTTTGTCATTTACAATATAAATTAATAATCGATCTATACATGTTTTGTCATTTACAATATAAATCGATGTCGATCATACATGTTTTGTCATTTACAATATAAATCAATAATCGTTTTCTACGTCTGTCTAAACATCCTCTGTCGTTGAGTAAACATATGTGCCCATCTCGCGGCCACGGCATTTCTGAACCATCTCCATGTAGGGCACGCGCGGTATTTCTCACCGACGCGCCCTACATCTAAAGTTTTAGATTCGGGTTTTTGAGTTTTTGTTGTGCATGTTGATACCGTGGGATTGCTTTCTCGTGATGGCTCGTGATGATACCAAAAAGGTGTCAATATGATGGTTTCTATGGTATTCTTTGCTTTGGAAATTTTTTTTGAGCCATGGCTCGTGATGGTTCGTGATGGTTTCTATTGGTATTCTTGAGCCATGGCTCGTGATGGTTTCTATGGTATTCTTGAGCCATGGCTCGTGATGATACATAAGCAGTTTCTATGGTATTCTTGAGCCATGGCTCGTGATGATACATAAGCAGTTACACTACAAGAATTCAGTCAGATACCCACGACCCGAAATTGTGGGTAAAACTACTAATATCGTGGGTAATTAACGAATACCCACGGATTACCCTCAAATCTATGTACATGGGTATAACCTTGAGGGTAAATGATTGCCCGTCATTTTTAGTTTGTGGGTAAGTTTACCCATGATAGTTCTTGTGGGTGATCGCGTCTTTTTTGTGGGTAAGTGTTTCATGGGACTTCGTTAAATACCACAAAATTACCCATGAACACACATGTGGGTGATCCGAGGGTAATTTTACTCGTGGATATAACCGTGTATAAATGTATATTTTGTGTGGCTAAATATTTTTAAATTCAATTTCATTGATTACAATTTTCCCACAATATAACCGTGATAATATCTTTGGCATTACTACATTACTACCCACATATCTTTTCATGCGTACGAATTATAAAAGTGCCCAATCCATGGTGTGTTATTAATTATTAACTAAACGGAGAACAATTTGCTTGTATTTGTAGGAGAGGTTAAAATGTTACACGATAATAATAGTAAATTCGTAGCAGAATCATGAACGCCATACTTTCAAAAGATAATAAAACTATTATGAGTACATTAAATTAATCAATACATTATAATATATCTATAGCTAACAACATGGTGTTTATCTTCTTGGCTTGCATGAGCATCCTTGATTCAATATGGTACCGTAGGCTCGCCTCCAACGATTAGCTTCAACAAACTCAATTGCTTATTCCTGTACAAATTTATTAAATTTTAAAAAGGACACATCTGCAAAATTTTGATAGAACACAACATTTGTGGTTTATAACTAACATGTTATTCCATGCTGTTATCACCAAGATGACTTGTAAACCTACAAGTACAAAAAATTAATGGAATTCACTGATAGGTAACAAAAATGAATAAAAACGTAAAATTATACCTATTGTGATTATAAAACATAAAATATTGCTTATAAGGTTTCACGCTCGTGGTAATTTGGTACAGTTAATAATGTGTGGTACCACAAAATATGAAATAATAAACTTTTTAAAAAATAGAATACCTTGCTAGTTGCTATGAGAGAATTGTGAAAGTGTTTTATTGTCCACCTTCAATCACATCTGGATACAAGGGTAGAATGAGCAACTTTAATGGTTGAGAGAATTGTGGTGATGATAAATAATATATGTAAATCACGGATGACTTCTGGTCCAAGAGGGAAGCGTCTAGAATACTTGGAGCATTTTGAATGAGATGAAATTAGAAAAAGGGGGAAAATAACAAAAAATTTAGATGTTTGGGCGGTTATTTAGGCGCCACAGATTTCGAAATTTTATTAAAAACTACTCGTACTAGTTATATAATTAGGATATGTATTGAAAAAGTTAACTGAAAATAGTATTAAAATTTTTAATTATGAGTTTATGACAAATAAGAATATATACCTTAATTTTTTCTTTATTATTTTTTGAGAAGTTATTTTACATACTAAATTTTTCTCACATACCAAATAACTCATCTCCACCATTTATTTAAAAATAAATTAATTGCTGAGATTAAAAACATTTTATTATTTCATATATTTTTTATAATTTAAATATCTCTTAAACCGTTAATCGTTAAACGAAAATATTTACACTGTCGCGACGAGCTTTTAGTTATCTTTTTATAGACGGGCATTTTGATATACCTTCGAAAAAAGAAAAAAATTTATTTTCTTGAGACTTTGAATACGAACCCAGTGGTGGTGACAAGGTATGTTAGCTCCTTGTGGTCAAGATGTTATGATTGAAGAAAGTTGGTCGCATGGTGGCATAGATCTCAATCCCATTTGATTCAATCCGTATGATTAATTAACATATACAAAGACGTGGGAAGAGAGTGTAGTGATATATTTAGTCACAAACAACACACACAAATTACCCATAAATAAATACCCATGTAAATAAGCCGTGTGTAAAAACATTGTTATAAACTTACCCTCAAATTAGCCATAAATTACCCACAAAAAATTACCCATGCACAAAAGCATGTATACAATCCGTGGGAATTTTTCTTTACCCATGACATTACCCATATTTTTACCCAAGACAACATTGTTGGAGAGAAATTCGAGGGAGATTATTTAGCGGGAATAATTTACCCACAAATTACACATGAAATATAATTATGTGGGTAATTTTGTGGGAACTTCCGTGGGAAAGCCGAGGGTAAATTTAATTCATATGTCAATTCCATAATCGTGGGTATGTTGTGGGTAATCGATGGGAAAATACCCATGACTCAAAGTTCGTGTGTAATTTTCCTGGGTATTTGACTGAATTCTTGTAGTGTTATGTAAACTTTGTTTTTGGTTTCTTTGGTTTGGAAATTTTTTTGGTTTGGAAACTTCGTGATGTAAACTTTGTTTTTGAAATTTGGTTTGAAAATTTTTTTGGTTTGGAAACTTCGTGATGGTTTCTTTGGTTTGGAAATTTTTTTTAAGATCTGGTTATGTAAACTTTGTTTTTGAAATTTGGTTTGGAAATTTTTTTTAATATCTGGTTATGTAAACTTTTTTAAGATCTGGTTCTTGAGGCAGTTGGTTGCTTATCTGAAACTGCTTTTGTCGATGAAAAATACTTTCGAGATAAGGCGATGATGAAACCGAATGGACGGTAAAGTGAGACTTTATCACTTTGCAACCTTCAAATCTGAGCCTATTAAAAATCTCAAAAATTTTCCGACTACGTTTTTCTAAAAGTAAAAAAAAAAAAAAAAAAAAAAAAAACTTGTAAAACCTAAAAACTTGTAAAACAATAAACAAACTTTGTTAGGTTTTTTTTTTTTTTTTTTTATCAAAATTGTAAAACAAAACTTGTAAAACCTAAAAACTTGTAAAACAATAAATGTGGTGTGTAAAACTTAAAAACTTGTATAAAATTTTACGCAAACCAAAGCACCCAAATATCGATGATTGGCGTGGAAATCGAGAAAAACATTAGCGTCGTTCTGCGATGATTGGCAACACCCCTACATTTTCATTTGCTAGGCACCCCATAGCCCCTGCATAACACAGCCCACCCTACATTTTCATTTGCTAGGCACCCCATAGCCCCTGCATAACACAACCCTTTTTTATTCTTATAAGGGTCAAACTTTTGGCATACCATATATACTTGGTGCATTGTCTTCATGTTCCTGAGAAGGGATACGACCCAACCAAAAACAAAAGCAACCAAAGATTTCTTTTTTCTCTTCTGTGAACGAGACCCAACAAAGCACACCCTTAGCATCTTTTGTAGCATGTGTGTGGGATCCTAGGAGACAAGAAACCTAGACTAAACCAACCTACTCTATATTTCCTTTTGACCTAAACCCTAATGACTTGACCTTACCATGTGATTCAAGCATGCCCTTTGAACCATCCTTATCACTCAACAAGGACTAAACAAAATCAAGCCATCCCTTGGCTGCCATAATACGCATGCTCCAAACATCAAACAAACTCCATCTTTTTTTTCATACCATCTTTCTCTATATAAACTCTTAAGACCCTTGTTGAACTCACCAACTCACACATTTCACTTTTAAATTTTCACTCACAACACTCTTACCAGTTACCCCAACCTCATTTCTGTCGAGCTAGGGAAGAAAGGAAAGCAAAGTCTTTTGGATTTTTAAAACAAGAGTTAAAGAAGTTATGTTGGGTTTACATAGTTTCGGGCATAATTTGGAAATCAAGCGGGTAACTAGTCGAGTGTCGGGTTTCTTTGGTTCTTGTTCGTTCTACCGTACGTACCCTCTCATCCTCGTAAGTAACTCAAACTCATCTCGTTACGTATCATTTGTTGTTAAAGAGTCTTGTTTGCAAAACTTACTTATAAACATTTATATATGCTTCATTAAAAAGGAAAATAATCTCGAAACCTTTTACAAACGAGAATGGTTAAACCAAACTTGCATCTCTTATATGAAAGCTATTGACAAACTAAAATGGAAGAAATATAAACTCAGTTTGAAAACATATGATATGCATACGCATGCATGTACACAACTAAGAAATATATATCAAAACAATATCAACTGTAACAGTTCCTTAAATACAACTGTGTTTCAAATTATAACAAATAATAGCACCTGGCTCAGATGGGAACTAGTTCCACCCTCACCCAACCCATCAGGGTTCGAATCTGTGCGAACTCTCTTTTTGTGATTTTTACAATTTTTGCAAGTTTGGCCTCTTGTCACTTCCAGCCCCTTGAATTCGAGCTTATTAACACTTCTCTTAAAACTTTCACAAGCCTTGGAAACTATCATAAATCTCTACAAATTCAACCCCTTAAGTTCAAATACTTTGACATTTTTGATATATTTTAATTAACTTTTTAGTTATCATTTTTGGACCCCAAACTTATACATTTTTATAACTAATAATAAAAATGTCAAAACAATTTATTCCTGACACATTTCGTTCGTAATTTCGTCAAATTAATATATTTAGTTTTAATACTAAAACCCGACTAAAAGACAAGAGAATATTTAAAACAAAAGTAATAATAGTTACCGACACATCTCAAAGTAAATAAACCAAACTCTCGGTAACATCGTCATATTTATAAATCAACACTAATCCCAATCTATTGACCTGTATATATTCAATACTCTCTCCTTTTGGTCGTAAACCAAACATTTATCATTATTCTGAGTCATGCCATCTCGTTCTTAGGTTCCGGGTAGGAGCCGCTGTTGTATCACACTTGATCTCTTTGTGCTTTATTCATCGAACTGCTAAGGTGAGATTATAGCCCCACTTTTACTTTTATTACTTGATTTATAAAACTATGGAGTGAGAAACATGCAAAACCCTTTTTGGACCTGGATTTGATTACACTATTATGTGAAGCAACCTTGATTCCCACTATGCTACCGTCAGTTCCCTTTGGGGAAGCGCGATTGTTATGAATAGATCTATTGGGGATGACACCCCGATTCGAGTTTGACCGGATAGGCAAGCGTCGAGCGTATATCATATCGATTACAAGTGTCTTTGGAAATACACTTGCGGACCCTTATTTATCATGCTTCTAGATGCATGCACACTGTCGTAGTTTCGGTTGCATGAGCTTGGTACTAGCATAATAGAATTTTACTGCATATAGTATCATTCGCGGAGATGCTTATATGTGCAACTATGATCCAACTTGAATGTTTTAAATTAAACCTATGAACTCACCAACCTTTGTGTTGACATTTTAGCATGTTTTTCTCAGGTTTACTTCTTGACGTGGGCAATGGCAAAGGCATTCGTTGAAGACTGGCATCCGAAGTGTTTCCAAACATTCTAATACAAATTTTAATGGGACAACATATATTTTTATGGGCTTTACTTTCGCACATTGAAACAATGTTGTAAAACTTTGAAACAATGATGTAAAACAGTTTCTTAAATAAATCTATATTTTGAAAATGGAATAGAATTTTCATTCTTTATTACCTTGTGTTGTGTATATTGATTAGTAGCACCCCATGACCCGAACGCTTCCGCTGTGAAATTTTGGGGGTGTTACATAAACACACTTAATCTACTAAACATGTTAACTGAAAATCCGTTACTCACCTGGGCCGTATAATGAAAGATGAATGATTCTGAATATGCCTCGAACACCTATATCATGATAGATGTACACGTATAATGTTAACACATAACAACTAGGCATGAATATAACATGATAATGCAACTATAAGCGCAACTAAGCACACATAAACTAACTATAATGCATAAACTAATAAACTAGTTATGGCATAAATCTCGCCAAACATGCACTACTATGCTCGCGAACTCGAGCTAAGCTAACCAAGTATTGTCACTTGGTTCTATACTTTCATAACATGAATTATAACCATATGGGCTTAGAATATAAGTTATCATAGCATATAATCACCCGGGACTTTTAAAAATATCTTATCATGTCGTAATTATCAAAACACTTAACAAAGCGTTTGCTGATTTTCTGCTGCAGCCTGCAAATGCATCATTTTGACTTACTTAACTACTAAAACAGGTCACGAGGCTATTTTTCCATGAAAGTATACTATTTTCCCTTTCCTAAAAGGTATGGAATGCTCCAAACGGAGCTACGGTCTATCCGGTATGAATTTTTAAAGTTCATATTGCTGCACATTTCAGGATCAGCCCTTGCTGTACCAAATCGCGTTTTAGACCAACTTAACTACTAAATGAGCAAAAACTTTACAAATAACAACTGAAGTAGACACCTTAGGTTTTCCAGAAAGTCCGGCCATGATTCAATCCGAGCTTCTATCAATTTTATATGATTTTTCAAACATGACTAATCATTGCTGAAAATTTCAGCAACTTGTTTAACATCATATATCACAAAAATTGCATAAAGGGGTGTTTGGTTCAACTCAATAATCAAACATAAACACCTCCTAAACATCATAACTTGATCAATAACATAATCCCATCATAAACCCACAATCATTCAATCACCTCTTAGATCATAAATCACAAATTCATCATATAACCATGCATATCACTTTATAAACATAACCTCGTGTATCCCATAACTTGAAATCATGATTAAAGATATAAATAGACACTTACTTGAAATTGAAGAGAATCATTTAAAGCTCCATAAATCTTGATAACATCATAAGCTTTGTTATCATGCTTGATTCTTGTTAATCCTTGTTATAGAAATTGCTAGAAACATACTTTACCATGAATTCTTCATGATGAAGAAATATGTTCTCCTGCTTCTTCTTTTTTTTTTTTGTTTTTCTCGTAATAATGGATAATGAGGGAGTATATGTCTGTTTTGTAAAGACTCATGTATAAGAAGTAAAAGGATAAGGACCAAGGGTATTTTGACAATTCTCAATAACTTAAGCACTTGACATAATTAGTCCCCTGTAGTTAGGATGTCTTGCAAACTGGGTCGTATATTATTTACATATCAAGTCCCCGCTAACTATATTTTTAATACCGTCAAAGTGGAACTTTTCTATTCATTCCACTAAAATACTAGATGTAACCAATAGGAATATAGATAAATCCGCTATTATTTTCTATAAATATCGGGATGTTACAGAAGGTTTAACACGGGGACCATCAAAGTAATTTCACATTGTCACATATCTAATTTAGTAGAGTACACCAATCTCTACTTTCGTCTCTAGAAGTTCCAAAAGTTAGTGCATGTTATAGATAATACACAGTTGTAGCAAAACATAGCCTCCTAACCACACTCCATATGTTATTACCATTAGGCTTTTCGGGCTTAGCTTTTCGGTTTCCTCCCCCTATGCGGTCGGCCAACTCGTCCACAATGTTGTAATCTTGTAACAACATCTTAATATTCCTCAAATTTTGAGTTTGAAACCAAATCGTTAAAGCAAAAGGACATTATCAGAAAAGGTGAGTGTAAGTTTCATAATCACTTTTGCATAGCATACATACCATCATATCAAGAGAGTTACACTTTGCCAATCTAACATGAGTTAACAGTTTCTATGAACGGCCATCCAAAGAGCGAAGGAGTGTTTGCAAACGCATTAAAAGAATTATAGCAATTCCATGTTTTTTTTATAAGTACCGTAAATAAATTTCATTTTGGTCTTTTGTCCCTGTTTATCTTGATCAAATATTTGGGCGCGTTGTCTTACATAGTACAAAAGTAACAAGTTGTCTGTTGGGCAACTTTGACACGATATATTAGGCGGTGTGATTTTTGTCTTTTAGTGAAAATTCAAAATTTATATTTTAACTTTATAAATACAAATAAGTTGGGCAACTTGGCAAATATGTCTTCTTGGGCATTATCTATAAAACCAATTTTAAATGCAAATAAGTTGGGCAACTTGGGCCCACATATGTCTTTCGAGGCGACTCTCTATAAATACCACTCTATACCATACAAATACACCTTTAATAAACCAAATTACATACCTCAAAAATAATTTATTATCCTAATACACCTAAATACAAAAACAAAATACCCAAATCATCCCAAAACACACTCCTTTACCCCACCACTTCCTTCTCACACCTTCCTCCAAAGCGAAAAATCATCCGCATTGGTGAAGCAGATATCCTCTCAAATATTTGATATCCAGCGGCTAATCCTACTCACTGAATAGTTCTTCTTCCATCGACGCATATTTGTACATTCAAAGCAATCAAGCGCATATTCCTACACTCGATCGCGGTTCTTCAACATCTCTAGAATCCAACCACGAACATGTTTGATGCAAAGCTAGCGGTCGGATCTAGATTAGAACATATTGGTACTATTAAAGGTGCCTTTGAATGTTAATAGAACCAAATTGTTTAGAAAGCATCTTTGGCCCTTGGTTAGATTTTCCTAAGTATTCCCGACAACCACTTATACCATTATTTATATCAAAATGCGGTTGAGGTGTCTAAAGTTCTTGATTGTTGTCCACCTTTAACTTTTGTACTAGGTGATCTTGTTTTTGATTTTGGCCGTGAACAATTTAGTCTTAGCGGGTTTCGTTTAGGACCGATAGATAATAGTGAAAGTGACCACGGCCATGTTGTTAAGGGTTTAACATATAGTCCTTTTTGATCGGTTGTTTCCGATAAAAGAAAACTAAGAACAAAAAGTTAAGGGTGATGACCTTTTGGCGTTGGTAAAGTCGGTGGAAGGTGGGAATTGTTATCCGATGAAGATCTTTGTGAGGTTGCTTTGTTGGTGATTGCAACATTTGTCTTTATCGGTCGGGAAGGAAGGTTTAATGTTCGACCATTTGCTAAGGAATGTTGAGGATTTTGTGTATGGAATGAGTATCCATGGGCGAATACATGTGGGCTCATCTATATAAAAGAGCGGTGAATGTTGTTCCTAGGCATCTTGGCGAGAATCAAAAGCCCGTTTCAAAAGATCCAAAAAGAACAAACATACGGTGTGTATGGATTTACATGGGTGTTGAAGGTTATATTTTACTTGTAACATACATTATTTGTGCTTGTATATATTCGATGGTTAATCTTAATAATGTGTTGGCATTGTTCATTAGCCATTGGCTTGGTTCCTAGGCATTTTACGTAGTCGGTGTAAGTGTTTGTGTAGATTTAAGGATGTTATGGTTGATGGTTTGGCGGTAGATAAATACATAGAACTCATTTGTAAGCAGTTGGTTGAAACCCACGACAATGTGTCTTCATCCACTGCTACTTGAGAAGAACCATTTCTTTGCAACAACACGTTATGTAATTGTATCCCTGTTACTACATATCCCTGTTACTACATATCGACCCTTGGTATCCTAACCACTATAATCACAAACAGTAACTCTTAATTCAATGTATTTGTTTTTGATTTGGATTATGGAGACATTCCCAAACGACTCGATTACGGACCAAAGACCCGAGAGAAGATCCCGTTGTCTAGCTTGGTCCAAAGTAAAAACTTTGAAAAAAACATTATACAATTTTATTTGATCCGGTAAGTAAAAGCGAAAATTAGTTAAGCTGTTGTATGTTTTATTCCATTTAGCATATCGACTTATCTCCTTTGTTATTCGGGCTTCGGACCACTCTGGAAGATTGTCCGACAAATGCCGGTGAGTTGTCCGTGGTACATTCGCGATTATGGAGTACATCCGTCAACTAGATTCCCAACTTGTTCAAAGAAGAAGAGTTGGTGACCAGCGATGGTGGAAGAAGAGGCGGTATGGGTGATGCGGATGTATCGCGGTGGAATTGAAGCCGATTTAAATGTCCCTTTGTGTGGCCGATGAAGTAGTTAGAGAAGGTCAAGCGTCTAGTTTCAATGACAAAATTTGTTGAAGAAGAGATTGTTGATGGGCTTGGTGAAATGTTGAATATGAATGAGCACGAGAAGGTTGAAGATGTTGAGATGGGATCAAATGTGACAAAGCGGAATCGTCGCATACCTTAGATAAAGATGACTTTCGTCTTGAGCTTAAATCCCTTAAGTCACAGGTTGGTACTATAGAAACACGTGTAGGAGTAGTTGGTGTATCACGACTCTTATGTGAGTTACAGTACAAAAGAAATTGTGGTAATTGAGGATGCTTTAGGAATAAAGTCACAAGATGATGTTGGTGAGATTAAGGTAAAACACATTATTTGAATTTTGTTACTTCATTCCACCAAAATGGTGTCTTTGATTGCCTAAGTAAGTTAACTTTTGACGGTGGATCTTGTTGATGGCAACAAACCGTTGGCTACTACCGATGAACACACCCGGTCGGGAGTAACGTAGGATCCGATGACAAGCGGTTGTTGTATGCCGATTCGATGAGTTCTGGGGCCTATGTCCCAACTTATGAAAATTGCTTTATCGGGAGGTCTTGGCGATGCTCATCATTCCAACGATATAATGCGGGTTGATAACAAATTTGATTTCTTTGCCTTACCAAATTTGAATGATGAGTTCTCGGACATTGCTTATGATGGGTTTGATCCAACTCCATTGACGTCGCATATATATATATTGTTTTTTTCCCTTCTTTTATTTTATTCTATTTCAAAATCAAACCCATACCCTTTATCTAGGAATCGATGGATGTGAATGGTGCGGTAAAGATAATGGCGATTGCAAGGGTAAAGAAATTGTTGTTTGGCGGCCCTCTTTGGTGGGAATGGTTTGTGCGGTTTACGCTTACATTGTTAGACCCGTGGCTGCGGCGGGGGCTTCTACCGGTGAACAACGTTTATGATCCATTGCTGCATGCAAGTTGCTCCACAATTAGACACATTGGACATGGATGTTGAGGAAGCGGTTATGGAAGGCGGATACACAACTGTTGAAGTTATATGCATTGATGATGAGGATGGGCGGGATGTTGTCAAGGTACATTTAATTATCTTACCAACAAACAAGTCCACCTTTTCATTTGATTACTATATACATTAATACATTTGCATAGATAGCACATAAACATACATTAAAAGCAGTTTTCGACACCTAAAAACAAATATGATACTAAATACATAAATGACCATCATCATAATCTACATTTTAGTTCGAGCTCTCTCCTTGCTTTTCTTAATTGCTTTGAGTCGTTCAAGCAGTATTTCAAGACTAGTAATCCTATTTTCCAAATTATAAATATCTTCAAATAATGTAGGATTATTCACATGTTGCTCGACTTGGTTGTTATCATCTTCTGCGTTTGTTGCACCACCTCGGTTCTTTTTTTCTCGACCTTCTTTCTTTGCACACTTCGGTTTGACCTCTTCCTCATCTTCATATTCTTCCTCCTCTTCCTCGTCAACTCCATAAATCTCATCCCGGTAGAAGTCTTGGCGGCCTTGACCAAGTAAGGATATTGTCCTCATCCACACTCACTTGCCTATATGAACCATATTCGACATTGGTTCTTCACCAAAAGCATCTAACAACTGCGTCAAAAAGCAAATCGTTGTTTAAGACAAACTCGTACTCTTCTTCATCATTTTGAAAGTTTCCATTTGGTCTTGCCATTGTTCTTGGCGAGAATAAGAGAAGAAAGTGAGATCTGTGATAATAAGAGACGAGAAAGTAGGAAAATATTATGTAGTAGGATATGTAGCGATAACAAGAATCTTATCTTTTACATTGTCTTTGTACTTCACTTAGAATAAAATCATCTTTTCTTGTGTGCAAAGAATCTTATCTTATCTTTACAATGTAGTGCAGTTGATATAATTATTAAAATATTAAATTATCTTTTCATTAATACATCACTTTTACAACATAGGAAACATGCAAACTATTTTCACTTATGGTTGACTTGACTCTTTAAGTGTCTTCGACAATTCATTTGCTTCGAACATGAGTTTCACGGCTACTAGGACCAACATCTTGCGCATTGGCTCCCGACCTTTGTGATTGCTTTGAGTTACCAGCATGAGTTGGTTCTATAACTTTTTTTTCAATACCGTATATCTCTCTTCTTATGTCTTCTAGCACTTGATTTGGTAATCGGTAAGTTGGTTCGACATCTGGTCCATATAATTCATATATTTCAGGAAACATTACCTCTCTTGCTACCTTTATCGACCACTCCTTTGCATCGTGGTTTTCCTCAAACCTAACTCCTTTAGAACTCGACATGAATCAATTAATGTTATCGAAATATTGTTATGGCGAAAATGGATAGGAGCAAATATTTGATGGAAATATGGTGAACAATAAGATCATGGTTTCGCTATTAAATAGACACCACGTGCTAAGTCACATGTAAATAGTTAAACATACATAGTCAACTTTGCAGAGGATTTTCGTTTGAAAATAATAAAGGGCCCTGAACAAACAGTCATGCTTTGTTGTTCTTGTCCTTAAAATAGACACCACATGGTTAGTCATGACTAAACCAATTTATCCGTAGAATAACGAGTTGAGCATTGAAGTTATTTAATTGTTTGGATAGTCATTTGTTTGTTAAAAGATGAATCGTTTTATTTTTAAAGGTGCAAATATCAGTTAGTTTTCAACTCCATAGCGTAAGAGGAAGCCGGGGAGATATTGCACCTCACCTATACTACTCCCTGACCACTACTCCAAGAGAAGGCGTTCGTACGGATTAATTGTGAAACCCCATCCCTCTAACGCTCCAGTTTTGATGATACATTGGAACCGTTTGTCGAGGTATTTGACCGTGTCAACTTATATGTCTCTTAGTTTGTAATACAAACATTATCTAAAGAGTTAATTTTAATAATTTAGAATCATCGAGAAGCTGTATTTGGGAAGAAAAAAACAAAAAGGTAAGCGTGCCATGTTCGTTCAAAAATTTTGAAAGAGAATAATGGTACTAGGTTTATTTTCCCATGGGGCAATGAAGACACTATTGCGATCTCGGTTTTGGGATTTGTTTATTGGCTACGGGTGCAAACAAGGATGGATGGTGAGGGGCGAGTGCGTATAAAATCACTTGTTAGTATTCTACCACAAATGTTTCTTTGTGATTCCCATGTTTTTAATAATGTGCCCAATTGTGTAATGACATCTTGACATATGGGTAGATTTCTTTGTGGCATTTCCGACCATCGGATCCGGCGGGCTATGGTGGGTCCCTTTTCACTGACTCAAGTAGTTAATGGTGAGTGCGAACCTATTGGGCAAATGGTGTAAAGTACCGGTGCCTTGGGCTAATGTTGAAAAGGTATTTATTTCTTTCCATATTCTGGTAGGTGTCGAAAATGTTCGGTAGCGTGCGTTATCTTGATGTCATAAATGATGTAGGTACTATTTCCAATAAGCGAACGACAAGCCTTTGGGCGGTGGGAGGCGCATATCGATCGGGTGTTTTGACATTGTATGATTCGTTTCCGCCTTTACAAGCAGGCGCATCGGTGGAAGGATACCATGCTGCAAAATTTCGGTATTGGCGCCAAAATTACTAGATGAAGCAGGGTCTTTGCGGCAAAAGGCATAGATATCAACGCCTATCGGATTAGCTTAAAAAATGTGTTGGCGTCCCCGAACAAAGCAGTCAATACGGTGGCTGCGGGATATGGTCTTGCATTAACCTATATGGTGACTCATAACATGCCATTAGAGTCGGCGACCTATGACTTGACTCTTGCCTATCGTGAAAGAATGTTTGAGTACCTATGGAAATACAAGATTGAGTATCTTTGGTCATTGACTATATTTATTACAAGCAATGGTCATTTTTGTGTATGTATATAATTAGTACATAAAGATGTTAGCTCATAAGAAATGGTCATTCTTTGTGTATGTATAATCAATTGTAGTAACTATTGGAATGATAAATCGTAAATATCCAAAATGTTTTGACAATGTTTGTAAATATTATTAGTTGATATTATTATTGCTTGTTTAAGTTCTAAAACTCATTACATATAAAGTATGATATTACATTTAAACCATCTTCCAAACACATACTACTGCCGTGGTTTATTCTAAACTAGCCGTCGTATCATCTCAACTAGGCGTGGTTTCAATGATCCTTATAGCCGTGGTTTTGATCATACTTGCCGTGGTATGTTTTCAACTAGGCGTGGTTTTATACGAACTAGCCGTGGTTTCTTCATACTAGCCGTGGTTTTATCTCGAACTACCGTGCTTTCAGATTATTATAAGCGTGGTTTCTTCATACTTGCCGTGGTTCCAACGATAATTCAATCCATGGTTTGACCCACCGGCCGTCTCGGACATTCTTTCACGATACACCACCCATTCTACTTAACCTTCCTTGAGAGTTTTATTGCCAAAGGACCTTGTACACGGCAATCTTTTGAATCTTCAATAGCAATTGATCTACCATTGGATTTGTTGATATGGTTCCTTGTGGATCAAGCTTCGCTTCCAACATTTTCACAGCAGCAGTTTTGGACAATGGATAGGCTTTATCAATAAACATGAAAAACTTATCCTTAGTAGATTATGCGGCATGTACTACGGAATGCTCATAAAGCATCCATTCAACTACTTCAAATTGTTTCGAATTTGGCCAATGGATTAGGTTGACACGGGTTTTTCGATCTCACACCAACCTTGCTAATCCTCCGGTTGGCCCATGCTTTCCATATCTAAAATCAATGACTTTCCATAAGCTGTTCCAAATCCTCTTTTGATAGAGAAAAACAAGCTTCCAAAATCTACGTATCTCTTACGCATCCATACGCTCTTGTTATTTCAATCACTTCTCTACCATTCTCGGTGATTATTTTCAAATCATTAAGCGGTTGACGGCGTTTAGTGGTGTACAATTAATCGGCTTTTGTATATCAGTCACCTTAAGATAGAAATCCATTCTTTCTTCCCTTTCCATCCCTTCATCAATTTACATTTCTTAGAGCGCACATTTTCCCAATTTACGCCATTCGCTTTTGTTCGTTGTTGATCCAATCGCTTCTTTATCGAATTCATAGGAATGAAATCATCTTTCATTCTTAACCAACGTTCATCTGGTTTTCAATCTCTTCGTCCGTCAATTTTTGAAATCTTTGCCTTTGCAAAATTCCACGTTTTTAAATTGAGATCATGAAATTTCTCCTTTGAGCCCTAGTTGGAGCTTTGTTATTCTTACTATTGTATAGTGCGACACTTCTCTCTTACGCATTAGTCTAGCCCTCATGACAAGAACCATTGACCTTGATGGAACATCTAATAGTGCCCATTCTTCATTACTCCATTCCAACTTTATCATTTGAACCACGGACAAATGCTTGTTCCTTGTTCAATTGTTCAATCACTCTCATAGTCGCTTCATCTTGTTCTTTCTTTTTTTTTCTAATGCTAGATATTGACCTTAAAATTTTCAGCCAATTGTATTGATAATTCACGATCATGTGAAATCGATCCTCCGTACTATCAAATTGAAGTTCATCAACTTGAGGTTGAAATAACTTCACCCTTTCCTATGTCTCGTTGATCGACTACTTTATTCACGACTCCCCATTCTTCAAAGTATTAGCCAATTGTTTATTTCGGTGGGTTCAATTACAATGGGAGCAGTGCAAACGAGAATCGGGAATTGCTAAGGTTCTCTGAAATTTCGGACGTACATGCAACCTCCTTCTCTGCGATGGTTGTGTTCTGATGGTTGTGATAATCGTACTATCGATGGTTGTAGTACCAAAATGTGTATCGGCGTAGCTGTTGATGAAATAACCTCGATGTTCTGGCGGTCTTGTCATTTGTATCATCACTAGATCGACATGCACAACTTCTTCCTCTTCGTCTTCAATTGCAACATTAAAGGTTCTACCATTTGTTCTTTTCCTTCCTCTATCAATTACGCTTTTCCAACCTTCAAACCTTTAGCCAAAGGTTTAGCCAAGGTTTAGGACGGTGGGTCTAAGTATAATAGGAAAATGTGCGATGCCGATCGATCCGACTCGGTAGCTTTTACATAACTTCATCAATGTCTGGCAACCTCTTTTCAACTTCCTTGGGTGTTTGTGTGACCGAGGTTGTCATTAAGGTCGCATCAGTCTTTGTCATTAAGGTCAACATCCATGTTTACCTCCTCCCACGAACAAATGCTTTTGCTCCTCCCTTGAGGACTGCCTTTCTTAGTCATCTTCATTACTCTATTAGATGCACCAAACCTTGGTCTTCTTACTCTCTCCAACACATAAACCACTGTGCTTCAACCTTCTTATTGTATTTTCCATTTGTGTACATTTAGCCTTCAATTCTTTAACTACTTCTATAATATTCTCACCGTGGGATCGTCACGGTGGCATTGGGTTGAGGTTCGGTGGTAGCGATGGGAGCGACATCATTGGTTTGGGTGTTTTGTGATTCGAGTAAAGGTAATGGTTTAGCGATGGATCTGTTGGTGCGGCGGTATGTTCGAGCGTTGTCGGATTGGGTTGAGCATCATTGCTTTGGTTGGGTTGGGATTCAAGCACCTCCTCATTTCGGGAATGCTGGCGGGTTAAGCATATTAGGGAATAAAGGTGTAATCTTTCACGAGAACTTGTCATTTTTTTCTCAAGTGTGTAAACACCCTAGGAGACATATGATGTACCTCATACTCCTTTTATGATGAATGGGTGCCGTTATCATTTCTCGACTATTAATTGAACAAACCTAGAATATAAGTAGTATTTACCCTTTTCTTTAATGTTCTTTATTAACCCTCAAAGATCAACCTAGACCGATTAAACGACCTCCCTGTGATAAACATATGGCAGTTGCTATTTTGATGGAAACTCATCAAACCCAGTGGTCTTGTTGCTTGAACACGAAGCAAAGTATGTATTAAAACTTCCATTGGGGTGAGAACATACCTTTATGATACTTAATTCTTTCCACATTTTCTCATAACCCAATCTTTGCAACCCACGAAAAATTTCATCATCGGACAAATTGACAACCCCATCGGCATCATCCGACTTCAAAACATCCCTAATCACATCCTCGTTGACTATTATCTCGTTCTTATCAACAAGACTCCTAATAACCTCGGGTCCAACTCGTTTTGAATTTTGCCTTCAACCAAAATTGATTAATGTATTCTTGAACAATGATAGGTTGTACACTTATTGCATAGTGAATTGGTGTGTGTTTGAGAAAAGCAATCATCTCATGGAACCCTTGATATGATTGTTCTCGGTTAGGTATGCAACGACGTTGTGTGTGGTGGGATATTACAGCCGGCATTTGTGTCCTTTGGATGTAAACCACGTTTAATTATCGGTTTGGGAATTGTTAGGGTTTGTGATATCGCCAATTTCAAGTGTTTAAAGATGAATAATTTGATAGCGCGATGATTTGGGGATTATATACTAATAGATCAACATGTTACATAATGACCCTTGAGTTGCCCAAACACGGGGTGGTTAGAAACATACTACCGTGGGTTGCCCAAACCATCTACCCCAAATAGTCAATTACAACCATTTACTACACAACAACTAACACCTTATACCCATTTGATAGTAGTCCTTATTGGATGATTGTATGAATGGAAAGTAAACAACTAACACCTTATACCCATAGGTTGATGCGGTTTATAAATTAATGAATAATTTCCAAATATATATGTTGAGCGTGTAATGTGTAACCATAGGTAAGCGACTCATCCGTTGAGCGTCTAATGTGTAATCACAACATATCGACTCATCCGTTGAGCGTCTAATGCGTAACCATAACATATCGACTCATCCGTTGAGCGTCTAATGTAAATACAAGCTATAATACAAGCTATAATAACTAATAACACGATGATGTAAATACAACCAAACTAATAGAAAATCTCTACAACTCGTATTCTTTAGCGGAATGTAAATACAAGCTATAAAAACTAAGAACACGATGATGCGACTTGTTCTTGAAGGGCTGAGTCTTAATCGGTCTAACGGTTGTTCGACTTGTGGTATTTCATTCCCAGCTGGATTTGGAGGAATTTCCGACTTGTTAGTCGACATCTTCTCCATAAGTCTTTTGGACAATGGATAAATTCTCTCGTGAACATGCGGTTGTGATTCCACCGCCGTTTCAACTAGATGCACACGAGGCGAGAGGATAGAATCTCGAGGACTCAACACGCCATAAATGTGAGTTACGCGGATAGCGTGTCCTTTATCATTAGGAGATTGAGAGCTAAGCAGGACATGAAGATCTCCTAATAAGAACATCCCAGAACCTTGTGGTGCATTGTTGCAGTAATGGGAGGTGACAAGAGTGTACAGAGAAAGCAAGTCTGGCCTGTCTACCAAATGAAGTATTTCCTTCAAAAAGGTGAACTCCATTGAAGATTTATCCATTCGATGCATGACATTGAGTTCTTTGTTTATCAATGTCCAATTGACCAGCACATTTGGATCTCCATCAGGAAAATCAGATGAAGACCCTTCTTTGATAAAGGTTGACTCATCATCCTCAAGATCCAAGGGAGTTACTTTGGCCTTCCTCTTCTTTCTCCCACCAGTCTTATAGATACCTAAAGATGGTTCATCATCTTCTAAGCCAACAGATGCGACAGTAGGAGTGGGACCTGGTACAATAGGTGCTTCAGAAGAAATGGCTACTGGTTCAGCAGATCTAGCCTTGTCAGATGAGCTAGCAAATTCTGTAGGAGCTTCAGCAGAAACCAAAGATGGTTCAGCAGAAGTCACCTTGTCAGATGAAGGATTGGCTTGAGGAATTTCTTCAGATGTAACCAGCTGGGAGATCCTCTTTGGTGGAATAGCATCAATATTATCGATATGTCAACAAACTTTGGTCTTTTGGTCTTTGGTGCAACTTGATGAGCACAAGCATCATCGGCAATATTGAAGCGATCGTCTTTGTATGGTGAAGATTGACCAAGTTTCGTTGCAACATACTCCATTGGGGCATCGGCGCATTGCGGCTTTGACAAGCTACGGATCCTTGGAGACTTGATGATGCTTTATTCAATCGATTTCTTTCTCCTTTGATAAAAACAGGCTCCTTCTTCTTTGGAGATTACGCAGCTGGCGATGAAGGATCATTGATAGATACATCGACTAACATATCAAGAGACTCATAACGATGTTTTCCTCTTCCTCTTGGAAGAAACCACAAGCTTCCTTTTGTTGGTCTTTTCTAGTTTGTCCTCTAATTCCTTAACTTTATATTGCGGTTCGTCAATCTTACTACCAAGACAAGACTTGGTCTCTGCAAGCTCCTTTTTGGACTAGATACCTCATTTGCATACACATTAACAAGAGCATGAGCGGATGAGAGAGTAATAGGGTCCTCTCCACCGTGATTGCTCCGTGGTAATGGGAGGTACCTCATCAATAGGTATCTCATCAATAGGTATCCTTGGAGGAGTAAGTGTGGTCAATCTGTTTATGTCGGACTCAAAATCATCAAGAGGATCTTGTGCTTGTGGTGGACTAGGACAATGTGCAGTCGGTGTTGGTGGAGGGTGGTCTTGTGCAACATGAGAAGCTTGACGAGAAAGGAGGGCCCTCATCAATGTTAGCAACATTCTCCTCAGCAATGACGATATTGTCTTGAGGCAACATAGCCTCTGTCAATGGATAATGTGCCCCTCAAAGTTAGTTCTCATAGAGGCAAAGAGTTTGGTGTAAGAGCTCTACTTCATAAAAGCCTTGGGTTTGGGTAGAGGTGTCTATAATTATTTGTAAGAATCTAGGGTACATTAAAACTTATGTTGTTTCCTATTGATATTTTCAACCAAATTATCAAAAATAAACTTTGAAAAATTATAAGTTAACCCTTGTGAAAGACACACTATACCGTATGCCAATTGTGAGAGAATTGATCCCATGCCCCAGTTTGTTGCTAAAGCTTTGAAGCAGCGTGTGAACCAGAACCTCCACTTGGGGCAAAGTGCTTCTTGACCATATATCGGTCCTAGTACCTTGATACCCAATACCTCTCGATACAGTGAGTATATCCTCGATCTTGAGTCAAATACCCCATCGGCATCATCAAGCGAAGCTTCGTCCTTATCGACTCCTCTGTGACTACATACTGTTCCGTCAATCATGGCGTAATCTCCTTTTCGGTCCGTGTGGGCGAAGCCCAAAATTGTTTGACCAACGTTTCATAAATGTGGTTGGGAGAATGCTTTAGGGCATAGTGAATCTTTGTTCTTTTCAAGAACTCCACCATAGGCACATCTGACTCATCACCTTTTGCATTTCCCAAAGCATAACTTTGTTGTGATCCTTCTTGAATTGAAGAGCCATTTGATGAATTGATATTTTTAGGGTTATGATTCTTGTATCTTTGAGGGTTTTGTTTGTATTAGAAGAGGAAGTGGGATATTTTGAAGTGGAAGTGAGAGGCGGTGTTGGGTAGAAGGTGTATAGAAATAGTCAAAAGTATTGGTAGTTTTGTTGACCCTTGCTTACGTTATACGACTTGCGACCTCACATAATTTTAACACTTGATGAAACATATATCAATCTGCTTTGAAGTTATGCGCTTGATGAAACCAACCCAAGACTTGGATATGTTCGGTAAGATTCTAGAATTCTTGTGCCAACAACTCGCATTAACTTCGATAAACCTTTAACCCGTCTATAAAATCTTCCCAATGCATACTTCTCTCACACCATTTTACCCCAAATACCATTATGAACCCTAGTTTCATCACAAACACAATCAACAAAATTGACCATGAATACTTCACGGAGGTTCTAAATCAACCTCTTCTCCATCATCCTCATCATCCGGTGATTTTCTCGATTCGGACACCTCCATGACCCTCGACCTTTGACATCCCATTTCTCTCTTCTTACGAAGATGGCGGTGTAGTGGATCCAAGTGATTCTTACGATAACACGGAGGAACTCCTTCTTTGAGATACCTTGTTACTCCCGACCTCCGGCACCTCAACCTCAACAAAGGCACGGTGCGAGCAGGAGGTGGTGGTTGGTCTACTGCGCCAAGTTTTGGTGCATCTTCACACCATTATAGAGGAAGAGCTTGGTGAAGGAAAGCGGATTGCTTTTGGTGAAATCGGCGGATGAAGCATAAAGGAAACTTTATTTTCTTCATCATCATTATTTGCATCAATCCATCCTTCCCATTTTGATCCTTAGCTTCCTCGTCCTAGTAGTCATGCATATCCGACCATCGAGAAAGAAGGAATGGGTGGTTATGCAAGACTTCACGAAACATATCCGACATCTAGTGTGAAAGATGTGGCGATCATGCCTTTCTTTTAACCCTCTTAGATGTTGGAGCGGATGTAGTAGATTAGGATTAGTATATCTTGTATACCTCTTTTTCTTGTAGTGGCATTTGAAGTTGTTTGCATTTTGTGGTATGGTAACGTAAAGCATTTCTTGAATGAATCAATGAACAATTTCACTTCAATTTATTCCCAACAATATAAGCACGAAACAAACTTGCAAGGCGGAAAGTTAAATATATGAACTTTAAATATGAATATTACATGTTTTCTTATACTAAGATTAAGTTTAGGAAAAAAAAAAATGCATCAGTGTGCAGGTTGTTAATCTAACTTTAACTAAATTCTACTAAATTTATCCTTCATTTTGATTGTCCAAGGTGACCTTATTCTGTGCTCATCTTTATTATTGTCACCTATTTCCTTGACCGCCAACACACATTTTCAACTAAATCCTTCTTAGATCTTTTGTTAAGTTGTTTGCTATATATTTCATGAATCACGTCATCACATGGTCGTTCCACTTCAAAAACCAAACGCTTACGCACAATCCCTGTTAGTTATGAAAAACAAAAGTAAGAATCCCAAATATATTACTAAAACTAGTTATAGCATAATCAATTTTTACCGTTAGACATTACTACAAGTTTGAAAATGGTATTACTTATTACAATGTATATGTAGTTGGGATAAGTTACTAGTTTCAGCCAGTGGGCAGTTGGCAAGTTTAGGAAAGTTAATAAATGTGTCACATAACACAAATAAATGTGTATCTTAGTAAATCTTAGGCAGTTGGCACAAGTACAACATTTATAATAAACAATCACAAATGGGTGGTTTATACTTAATACACTCATGAAAGTGTATCAATGTTGATACAATAATTTTGGGCAACCTTAGAAAGTTTACATTGTTGGGCAACCTAAGTAAATGCACAAGTACAAAGGGATGGTAGTTTGCATTTGGCTTACTAAAAGACTTTCTTGTAATGTCCAACAATTTTTCCGGCTAAGTTTGTTCAAAACACAACCATGGATTACGATGACAATTCTACTTTCAAGGTTTATATAGTGCATCCTTCATCTAAACATGGGTGAAACTACCTAAAATATCACTTTCAATAAACTAGTTGCGTATGTGAAGAAAAAGGTTCCTGTTGTCAAAGAGACACCAAATGATAGAGTCGGGTTATCTTACCAAGATGGTTCCATGGAATTGGGCGTGGTTGATGATGAAGGCGTCCAATACTTCATTCGTGAACTATGTTGTAAGAATGAGCAAACTCAAGCTCGCTAATTTCAACAAAAGAACCGCCACCTTGAGGTAAAATCATCTTGACTTCTAATCATTTATCATTAGACACGAATTTTCCATTGCTTCACAATCATAGTTACCATGACACCCCAAAGGTCGAGGATACCTTTTTCACAAACACAGTATTCACTTCCTCCTTGCAAAGAGACTCATTTAAAAATATGCCCATGCCACCAAGCTGCACCACAACGAATTAAAAACATCGATTCCCAAAAACCGATACCTTTTTATAAACATAAAAAATTTTATAATAAAGCGAGAATGCATGTTTACTATTGGAAAGAAATCATTACTTGAGCGATTTGAATACAAAGTTATTAAATCGAACCCACGAGTCTGCGTGAAATGTATAAATGAAGGTTGCTCGTGGAACATATCACACCGTAAAAAAAAAAGGATAGCACATTCTTTGTTTCTAGCATCAACAATGTCACACATGTTCAAGCTGAATTACATCCTAATCATCGTAATCGACAATGAAATTACTTAGTCGGTTGCTAATCGATAAATTGAAAGATACTCGGAGGGTATATCTTGGAAAGGACATACAACGAGATCTTAGTCTTGAATGGAAAGTAGCGTTTCTTACAAAGCGAGCTTGGGGGTAGGAATTTGGCTTTTGAGGTGTTGAGCAGTAAACATGAACAATCGTTTGAGCGATTAGCTTTATATTGTCATAACCTAAAGCTAAAAAGCGAGGGGCTGTAACACACATCGATCTGAGACAGTGGCGGATTTAAGATGGTTTTGTAGCATTTGGTTTTGCGGTAAGTTTGGACACATTTATATTAATTGTTAGTATTAGTATATTTCCTATTATTATTCTTATACACACATCTTATTAAGCTTTAGCGTATACTAATCACTAATATATATAACGATACTAGATTCGGAGTTTTATAGCCTTCATGCGGCCATTGATTATAATTGATCTTTGCGCATACGAAAGGAAGTATCTCGGAACCAACATGCTTCTTTGTTGGTATGAATGATAATAATCAGATTATTCCAATCGCTAGGGGTGCATACGGGTGAGACAGTGAAGCTGGACATTGTTTTGGGGTGGTTGAAAGAATGCATTGGTGAAGTGCCTAATCGGCGATTATTTGAGACAGGCATCATTCAATAACAAAAGCGTGTGACACGGTGTTTCCAAATTGCTTTCATGGTTATTGTTGTCGTCACTTGATGATGGTGCAATATCACCGATAAAAGCATAAGGCTTTGTCTTGGAAGGTGTGCAAAAGCTATCTGTTGAAGATTTTGATAATGCAATTGCGAGCTTCGTTCCAAAAATCGAAGCCGTTAAAAACTTGAAAGCGCCGGGTTCGAAAAGTGGTCAAGAGCATCTGCGGTGGAAAAAGATACAATTATTTGACGTCAAGCGGTCGGAGTCAATAAATTCATTAACAAGGCACGTCCGAAAGGTACCAATAACTATGCTCTTGGAGTACTACGGGCGTCTTCTACAAGATTGGTATTTGAGCGTCGCGAAAAATACTACGGTATATATCTTCGCCGTCTCACATTTACTTGTTCGATAAATGATACATGATGTCGCTTATTTTGCGGGCCTTTGAATTTGAACTTACAAAGTGGGCATCTAGGAAGGTTGAGCATAGAATGTGGAAGAGTGCGAATTGGGAAGTAAGAGGAATTGCCATGTGTCTTTGTGTACCAAGTTATAGACAATCGTCATAGTCATATTGTTGATTTCGTAAAGAATGAATGCGATTGCGGTACACGCAATATCTGAGTTGTCAATTGCGGTAATTGTTGTTTATTCGTGTATGGTTTTGATTACGAATAACGTGCGAGGAAATAGCAACTTCGGGACTACCATGTGGTCATGTGTGTGTGTGTGAGAAGAAAAATTGACTAAGCTGTAACAAATGGGCGGAAACATGGTTTACAAAAGCGCCTTTGAAAGGCGCATATCATGAAATGGTGTATCCTTTGGAAATAGAGTCGAATGGCATGATCCGGGTAACTTGCAAAGGTTAAACCGCCGTTGATGGATAAGAGGCGGCGGGAAGACCTAAAACAAAGATCGCTTCCCATCAAAAATGAGGAGCCAAAAGTTAGAAAATGTGGGAGGTGTGGTACCGTAGGGCATACCGTGCGGTGCATGGAACCATTCTTGTGAAAGCAGGTAACCTAGATAGTTCATTCAAAATGGGCATCTAATAATGTTTATTAGTATTCGACAAGATAGGTTATATTGGTTGTCGAGAAAAAAACAAATAGCGAGACGAGACAATGGTAAAGAAGTTATGCAAGATATGGCACTGAACAAGGAGCAGGTAAGCGTCGTCGGTACTCATTTTCATTTGAAAGATGACCCACAATCATAGCGGACGACGAGTATTTTCAAAATGGGAGAATTTACCTTGATTGGGATGCCGTGCGTTGAAATTTGGTGAAGCAAATAACGATGGTTGGGAGGGTTCGTAGATAATTACGGCATAAACCTAAACTCACTCACTGAATCATCAAATACATATCACTTGGATGATTTCAATAACATGGATAATTACTAGTACAATGTTCTCATTATTTAGCTAATGAAATTGTAGGCTTAAAGTTAGACACACTCGCACATGGTTGTGTAGTTTTAAACAAATATTTGTATTTTGTCATGAATAAACCGTTGTGTTTGTATTAACCAAGTATTTGTATTTTATCATGGTAAATATGGTAAAAATTGAATTACAATAGAACAACTCAATTATTTGTGCTAAAGGCGTGGTGATTTTTGACTATAATAGTGACTCAAAGCAGTTTCATTGATTATGGTTGTTTAAAACTAAGATAAAAACAAATGGCGATGTCGGACCTCATAAAGTTGGTCAAGCTGAAATATGCTTGTTTATTTGTTTTCTACCTTGGTTAATTCGACCTTTCATTAAGTCTTTGCATGTGATTATTTTTGGATCTTTTGTCATTGATTATGCTATTTAAGCATGCATATACATCTATTCATGATTGAAGTTTTGGTTAATATTTGGATCAAAGTAAAAAATAAGCCATGGCGGGACAATTTAGGTTGAATGAGTTCGTGAGCGTCAAATTCTTATCAATGGGAGGATATGTTCATCTTGTCTTGTCGGAGGGCATCGGTCGAGTATTGGCGGTGGCGGCGGATATTATGAGGTTTGCATGAAGGTGGATCGATGAATCGTGAAAGGGTGAATTTGTGGAAGAGTTGCGGCTGCGGTGCCACAGTTTCTACCTAAGAAAATGGCGAGTTTTCAAATGAACTTCAAAGGAAAGATTACATCAAGCGATGGGTGAAGGTTACGGCTAGCGAGTTCGAACTAAGGGGTGGGATATTGACCTTTTCACGAGATAAGATTAAGGGTTTGTTGCCATGGTAGGGACGATGATGCAATGGTGTATGTCGGTGTTGGCTAGTGTGTTTTCCAATAAAAGTGTTGCGGGCTCGGGATGCCTAACACAGTGTTTGTAACTTAGGTAGTTGTCATGTAATCCTATGTTTCATGAAAATTTATCTTTATGTTAATCTTAGTGAGTGCGTGTCATGCGTATCTTAATCAAAACTTATGTGGTAAGGCTATCACTTGGCAAAACTAGTAATAGCAAATATAATCGGGGTGGTTTAATAACACTGTGAAAGAAACATCGAGACAAAGACCCGTAATCACCAAATATGTGTTCTTTGGTGTGTGTTTTCATTGTGTTCTATGTTGTTTGGTTTAATTGTGGTTACCATAACGGTGTGTGCATTTAAGTATTGTTGGATTGAAGTACCTCACAAGAACTAGTTGCGGTGGTTTACATTAAACTAGCCGTGGTTTCTACTAAAGTAGCCGTGGTTTCTTGTGAACTAGCCGTGGTTTCTTGTCAAGCGGCCGTGGTTTCTAGTACACTAGCCGTGGTTTCTTGTCTGATGGCAGTGGTTTGCTCTCCTTGTCGGTGGAACCACGGATATAAGCATTCTTGAAACCACGGGTAGAAGGATCAAGGCAGCGATGAGTATTTAATTTAAAAATATGTTAACAAGATAATTAGTAAGTACTTAACCTAAATAATACATCCATGAAAAGGGCACTTATCTTGCAAAATGAGTATCTTTTCATCGACTAAATTCTTTAACTGCGTGATTGTTTCTTACGAGCGGTGGGGATCTGACAACATCACGCTTGTAAAGGGCACTTATCTGCCGAAATGCTTTTCATTATTTAAAATAACTTAAAAATAAAATTAATAAGTTGTAATAAAGGCCACCATGAAAAGGGCACTTATCTGCGAAATCACGAACCATTGCCTCCGATACATTCTTTACATAGAGCTCGATACAAAAACCCAACGATCACGAACACTTTTAATGACAACGAGATTAACAAAATAATACATCCTGTTTGGGGTTCACATTAATTAAAGTAGTTGGTACATCGGTTTAGCTACTACATGCCGAATACAAAATTCATCCCTTGTTACAAGCAGTTACAATTACAACCAACATTGAGAACAACATGTCTACCAAACACATACTACGTGTTTTAAAAAAATTAGACATATGCTCACGATATGCAAGGCGGCTGTCTGCGGGGTTATCGACGGCTAATGACTTCCCATGTGACGATCAGTATAAGAATATGCATACCGGATACCACAATCACCAAGCGAGTCCCGATGCGGAGCGTTGGGTGCATTCTTGAAGGTAATTGCATATGTTGTCGGTTTATACCTTTCTTATGGAAGACAACGGCTTTGTCTAGAACAATTGGTAGTCCGACTGTATATACATGAAACATATTTTGTTACTTTACATACCAACAACACAATACATAACAACTTAAATTTATACATCCATACATATTTTGTTAATTTACATACCAATTTAGCACAATACATAACAACTTAAATGTTTGCATCGACACTGCTGAACCTCGGCAAACACTAAAAAATAAACATTTAAACTACAAGGAAACAAGACATCCTAATAAACCGCCATATCACGATGAGTCGCAAAATAAGTGATTCACGTAGCGGTTTGAGCGTAAAGGACCCAACATCCCCTCGATGCCCAAGTCTTGAAAGTTCCCGATGCAAGCTTGTATAGTACAATGCTTGCGTTAAATCCTCTGGTTTCCAATTTCAATTCTGAGGTCGTCGTTGTCGTCAAAACCGATTAATTTGAGTGCTATTGGGGTTGGAATGCTAAGAAGGCGTGTAGCGGATGCAATCCTACCACCCCAACCGATAAAACCCATATAGAAAAGCAGTGACATCCCTTGAATGTTTCCCGAAACAACGGTATCTCGTATGTTTGAAACATAGAGCGGTAAAGGAAGGTTGCCTATTAATTCGGCGGTATGTCGGGACTTGGAAGCAGTTGGTGAGCAAGTCAAAAGACACAATCAAATAGGCTGCGGAATGTGCTACCATCGTTAGCATACAACCGCGATAACCACACCAATAAATGTAACCCTGACATTAGCTTGACTTGCTTTTTGATTACGATTGTGTTCGGAAGCAAGAAATCTTGATCTAACACCGTCCATTGTTTAGAGGAGAGCGTGAAAATTAAAGCGATTGCATGGTGTGTTTGATTGAATGGGTATGAAATTTTAGGAAGGTCGGATCAAAATTGTCGGGGCGAATCAAAAGCGATAAAGCGTTTTCATACTCTGTGATGTCAAAGATAGGGGACAAGCGTGGCGGTGATCGGTTGATGGAAGGATTCAAACGACCGCCATGGTATCACGGACAATTGGTCCATAGGTAAAACCCCAAACTCCATGTGACCGACCAATTGGTTTGGCGTCGAGAAAATGAAATGTTTGAGGACATAGGGTGCAAGTCAAAATGTTGATTTACCAAACCAGCGTAACCTTTAAACCTCGCTTGTACATCAAAGCGTATAGGCGGTGGAGTGCATCGAACACCAAAGCAGACGGTGAAATGCATGTTGTCTATGCAAGACTTCCAAGCCTTGCAGACACTACGACATTGAGCCACACACCTCTCTTGGGAGCACATTAACTATGTCCATTTGAACTTCAAGTGGAATGTTGGCGGAACATCGTGAAATTTTTTGAGCAGCTGTGAGATCGGTTAAGATGGGCAAGTTTCACAAGAAATGGGGATGGGCAACTATTAAGCTGTAAGAGTATTATAAATAATAGAACAATTAGAGCATTCATATCTAGGGACCAACCCATAAGATATGCATTTAAGAAATAGTACATGTATTAAATGGTTAAGCAGTTAAGTTCGGTTTAAAGAGTTGACTTGTGCTTAATACTACCATGAAATTAATGATCAAGTACAAGGGATGGTTCATAAACACTTGAAAGTGTATGTTACATAATTATTTATAGTTGGGCAACTATGGCGCATGGGCAACTTAGTCAAGAACTAGTTTGTTTGTAAGTACTAGTTACAAAATGTTGTTCCTTTTAAAGTCGATAGGCAACTAAGTGAATAACTAGTTTTCAAATCAATAACTAGTTTGTTAACTTTGTTGTGTTGACAAACATTTATCAATTAAGGACTTATAAGCAATGGTACTGTAAACATGCACGCATCTTCTTGTACCAAGGGCGCCACTCTACTTGAGCTTATAGCCCTTTGTCGTAAAATGTTACAACCCCGTCCTAATATGGAATCGAGCGCGAAACCAATGTTTTCCTTTTCATTTATAGGCATATAAACTGCCAGTATAACACAAAAGGCCAGTTTACAAAACACATAACAATATATGTATAAAGCCATGAACACAAGTATTACATTCAACATCACCCATTGGTGTTTGTACTTTTCCCATTAACATACCAAATGGGGATGGAGTCTTGTAATAGCGGTGAACAAAGTATCGATTACCATACCCCAATCGGCGCCATCGGGACTGAAATGCAACATGTATTCCACCAGCGACTCTATGTGCTATAAATCAACAATAAAAATTGATTAGGGTATAAAACCAACAATATCAAAAGAATATACCATCGTGTTGAAAGATATGTGTGTTGTTACCTCGTCCATAAGCCAACCTTTCTTAGGAGGTCTAAACACACTAAGGATTCCCAAAATCTCCGATCCACACGAACTTCTTTGCACCAAGGAAACATACATCGAAGGGCCCTGCTTTCCAAGAAATTCGTCGTAGTCATCGATAAGATGTACTTTGTCGATAGCCTTGTTCCTTGGAAAGAACCTACACAACGTAAATTAAAAGCAGTTTTAAAAAATATATATTAAAAGTTGTTTTAATACCTCAACCAAGGTTTAACATTTTTAAGCGTGCGGTCATATCGGATCCGGCACCCATGTGTTCGATTATTTTGATTCCACAAATCTTTTGACCCGATGTCTGACGACTCGGCGCCATCTTTTTACTCCTCATATCGGTGTTATATACGCCTTGGCTCTTTTCAATAGTGCGAATTATAGAAAGCTATAGACCTCTTTTCTTTTCCTTATCAATCTTCAACAACTTTGCCTTTTGCAACTGCGATTCTTCTCCTCTATCATAGCCATTAGAAAATCCTTTTCCATCATCTTTTGTTCTTCCATCCTCCACCGTTCTTCCTCTTCTTTCCTCGACCTTAATTCCTCTTCCAGAGATACTCACGAGTAACGGTGATGCATTTAAAATACATTTAATCTGATTATGGCAAAAGTGTACATTTGGATATCACATTACGAACTACATCATCCTCATCATCACAATCTGCTGGCTCACGAGCAGATGCTAGAAATAAGAGAGTCAACCAATTCGTGGAATTCACGATTTAGTTGCTCTCGAAACTCATAATGAGGTGGGAAAAGGATGTAGTAAAGTCAATTTATCCTGTAAGCGAAATAAAGTGCATTGTAAAAAAAGCGGATAGTTCTTTCAAAGAAATAAAGATAATACTTGGATGGTGGCGTGCCGAAATCCATAAGTTCTTTCACTTGCAAGGACCTACAAAGTAATAAAGGGTATTATCCTTAATAATAATTCTAATATAAGCGTATAATTATGATTTAACATTGACTAGCAAATTACGAATAATAGCCTCGAGTTTGAAAACACGAGAATTCAACTCTTGAATGACACAATCCTTGAGGTGATTTACGTAAGAAGACTCTTGATGCATGCCCTAGACACAATCGGTAAATACTTTTTACGTCCTACCACGTTTCCGTGAAGCGACCAACACGTAGATACACATCGTAATCATGCGGTAATTTTGTTGGAAGGCTCCTTGGTATGTAGTGGGTAAAATTCCGTAAATTGACTATACCACTCGGTGGTGCTCGTCTAATGTTGGTTTAAGATCATAAATTATCTTGAGTCCTAAATAACATCATCAACAACAAGGAAATTAAATTGCGTATACCAGTCCGACTGGTGCTCGTATAATGCATGTGTTTTACCTTGCCAAATAGCAATCCATAATGCGATCTTGTAAACATTACTTTCCTTGACCACGCTACTGCCCTTGGTATGACATCTGGGACTTTATTCCACCAACGACTGCTTCTTTCAAACGACTCAAGAATCCATATCTACAATAATAAAGATGCATTACTCTCATACATTGGGTTCAATAATAATACTAAGAAAAGATAATATAAATAGGATTAACCTTGAATGCCCAAACAAATCCACCAACCGTGTATGTGGGAACATACTTCGGTCTCTTTCGGACCCTTTAGGTGTTCCCACTTGTGGTTTGATACAACGTCTAGTATCACGGTCATACAAGTGCCTCCAAATGTGCTCCCCATGGAAAGGAATTCCATGCTTCTAGGTCTTCGACCAAGCGAAGGAGTGAATCATCCACTCTTCAACCAATAAGCGACCCATAAAATAACCTCTAACGATAACAATAGACACACACGGATTGCGTCTTCATCGGTTAATTTACGAACAACTCTTCATCCTCAATAACACCAACAAGATCTAAGTTGGAAAGTTTTACCCTAATTTTTTGGAAATACCCTCAACTTAAATGTTAAATCCACGAACTATATAAATCAAAACTTCTTTGTCCCAAAGCGAAAGCACATTATCGGAGAAAACTCCGGTCGACCAAAATGTGACAACGACCATCAACAGTATATATAAGGGGCATGTCATAGCTTGTTTTATCCACGAAACCTGTTTTTGTAAAACATAATCTAACATATGTGGTTCATGGTCAAAGAAGAACATATCCGACCACCCTCAAAGCAGGTTGTCCTAAACAATTTCTTTCTAGTATGATTGACTTTTCTTTAATTATTGGAAAGTATTTCAATTTGCTCCTTACAATGACATTGGCCGTATTCCTAAGAAATAAAAAAAACATAAAAAGCAGTTAACAATAATTATCTTGACTTCGTATCTTGACTTCCTAATCTGCGATCATATTTAACAAATGAAACATTACTATCATACTACACCAAATAAACAATGGCCCAATAATACACAACTATTTAAACTTTTAAAAACCTAGCAATAGTATATAAAAGTATATCGGACTCATATAAACCAAGCTGCTTCAAACAATTACCTATGTAAAGGAGTTGCTTAAAATGTTATAAACAAGTGGATAAGCGTTAGTACTTTGACCCTCCACTCGAAATCCGATTGCCATCTCAAAACCCATTGCTATAGCGGTGACATAGGAATGGGTTTTCGAGGAAGCTCAAAGTACCAACGACCTTTCTACAATTCGTGGATTCTAGAAAAGCATTTCGGTTGGATAATCATGAAGTGTGGAGTGTCATGAACATTACACACTATCGTGATCATTTAGAAAAGTCATTTTGAATGTATGAAGTTGCGTCTCGCCACATTCTTACTTTCAACTTGACTTTCAATCCTAAGTATATCATATCCTTTCCTTCTTTGTTAAGTAACTCCTTTACATATATAAACTAATTTTTAATAAAAAGCTATCGGTGAAATTTGAATATTTAAGGCTAGAAAGGTGGTGCAAAGGGTTTAGCTTCCTCTCGAGTTCATAGCGTGTATGTGATGTTAGTGTGTAATTTTTGTGTCAAACTCTATATGTGTGTCGAGAGAGAGAGCGGATATGATAAGAAGGCAGTTAAAGGTTTTGTAATGATCTTGCTAGAATAGTGCAGTGAAATGGGGTTAATGAGGCACCCTCACAAACCCTTTCATATCTCTCGCCACCATTCCACCACTATCCTTACCATGACCTTGACATCTCTTTTCTTATCATTTATGACCTCTCTTCGACACACACACCTGTTTCACACCAAAGTTACACACTAAAACACCCCCACGATTATGAACTCGAGATAAGCTAAACCCTTTTCAACCACCATTCTACCCTCATGTCGGTAACAAAATATAAAGATAATATAAAGTGATCATATCAACATATGAAAAATTAACTTCCTAAATGGACCATGGGCAGCGATCGGCTTTGACATTGGTCTAAAACTCCTCCATATACTTGTTTGTTCACGTGCAATCGGGTTTGGTGATTGAATAGCATGTCGGATCTAGGTTGATTTATGATTCACACAAATTATCCCGGTCGACATGCCATTCAATCAACAAACATTGATTAATGTAAGTAAACAAACTATCGACATTGATTAACGTGCCTCCATCTAAGATATAACCGCCATGGCGCAATAGTATAGTTAGTAGATCCATCTTTGATCATTCATGTGTTAGTTTCGTAACATAATACATAATGTGGAGGCTCGGATCTGTATAAATCAAGATATAACCATGGTGGCTGCAAAATAATGTATTAAAATTGCCATGCCAACATACGGTAAATCATATCATTTGCATATCAAATAAGATAATCATCATCACGACCTCTTGCATGTAAATAAGCATTGGCAATAAATAAGCAAACGTTGCCCGATAAATCGGGTAAGTAACTACAATGTGGGCCCATGTCAAGTATATGGAGAGGTTCCACTACACCACATTTATTGACATATCGGGGTAATAAATTTTCAAACTTACCCACCTTATATGTGTGAATTTAAATTCAAGTGGTGTTGCTAAATAGGTTACAAAATTCTATCAATAATGTCTACAAAGACTTGACCAACAATTTAGGGCTGTTTCCAACAAAAGACTTGATGACAGTTTAGGAACAAAAGACTTTGGCCAACAAATTGATGAACAACAACTTTTAATAGAAATGGAGGAGGCTGCTATTAAGGAGGAAGAAGAATGGGAGATAGCGAGAAAGACAAGTCTTTGTTAGAGATGGAAGCGAAAGGGCGACTTATGCTCCAAGATGAAGAAGTCTTTATTACGGATGGGCGAAAGGGCGACTTATGCTCCAAGATGAAGAAGTCTTTGTTAGAGATGGAGGAAAGCTGCTCGGGACGGAGAATTCAATGCATTGTATGCGAGTGGGATGGCCTGTGATTTGAAGGTTGCTACGAGTATCTTTCTGACGATGGTTACGACTCTAACAACTCTCGAACTTGGGATCACCGGATTATATTTAGTTGTGTCGCAATTTAATTTTACGTGTATTTTGTTTCGTTAACCCAACGGTTTGCACCATCATTAGAGTGCTTTATTCACTTACTACCACTTATCTTACGGTGGTTTGTCAAACTTAATAAGTAGCAACAAATCACTAAAACCACAAGAACAATGAATCACCCGATAGGTTACAAGTTATCTTACGAAACAATTAATCACCCAATAAGTTAACCTAAAATATCGAAACCCAAAATCAAACAAGAACAATTACGTCAAAGTTAACCCTAAATTAGCGAAACCATAAATTATCGAAACCCTAAACTAGTGAAAACATAAATTAAGAAAACCATACATCAATAGATGAAAATCGTTAAATTACTTACCCTAGCCCTAAAAGTTTTTCGATAGACATTAGATCGGACGATGTAGTGCCGATGTCTTGCCAATGTGATCGGACACGGTGTTCGCTCTTCTTGAAATTGTGTTGAGGAAGATTGTGTTGAGGAACTACGTGGTGGCGATGTGGTGGATTAAAATAAAAGTGTGTTGAGGAAGTTTATCGTATAAATGTATAAATGTATAAAGGGATGTATAAAGGTTAAACTACTTATACTTTTTATACATTCAACACAACATATCATCATAAGTTGCCCAAAGTACAACCTTGTGGGACCAGTTGCCCAATATTTGTGTACTTTTAATAATAAAAAAGATTACTTTTTGGCTAAAAGACAAAAATTGTCGATTCTTGACATTAAAAGTCAAAGTTCTTGCATTGAAACTTTAGTACACTTGTCTTAGAAAAGTCTGAGTTGCCCAAAAAATGGGACACATGTCACGTATTTGATAGAGTTGCCCAAATATTCGAGTTGGGAGAGTTGCCCATGGGGCATTTGAGAAGTTAAAAAAGTGGGGCTTTTGGGGTAATAAAGTTGGGCATTTGGGCGTTTAGAATTTTCCTGATGCGCTAATTTAAAAATATATTTAAAAGAAATAAAAATAAAAATAAAAATAAAACTTGTCCTTTTTCATAGATAACATGACCAGAGAAACCTTTTTATTTATAGAAAAAATTACACGTTTGATCCCTATGGTCATTTAAAATAACAACTTTAGTTCACAAGTCGTTTTATTCAAGTGATGTCTAATTTTGAAACTATACGCTTTTGGTCCCTATTTCGGATGGGCGTTAGTTAAGTCCGTTAAGTATTTTCTTATTTGTTAGTCCTTCGTTAATAATTTTGCACCGTTAGTCCTTATTTTTAAAATATAGTTTTCCCAGTTAGTCCCTCAGTTAATAATAGTTATCGCCGTTTTTTACTTTTTGTCCGTTTTGTTCGTTTTATCCGTTTCCCCGTTATTTTTTTTTTTCGTCAGTTTTTACGTTTTATCCCTTTTAAATGCTGTTTTTATACATTTTCGTCCGTTTTTACGTTTTATCTGTTTTATCGTTTTGTTCGTTGTTTATTCGTTTCGCCGCTTTTTTCAAAAAATTTCCAAAAAAAACCGAAAAATAAATTGGGAAAAAAATTAGAAAAAAAATAAAAAATTTGAATAAAAATTAAAACAAAATTTGAATACAAAATATTGAAAAAACGGACATATATTTTTTTAAAGATTTTTAAAAACTATATTTTAAAAGCGGATAAAAGCAGATAAAACGTAAAAGCGGCGAAACGTAAAAAGCAAGTAAAACGGATTAAAACGTAAAAAGCAATAAAACGGATAAAAGCGGCAAAAACGGATATGGCGGACAAAAGCGTAAAAAACGAGCGAAAACATATAAAAGCAGGCGAAAATGGATAAAAGCAGGCGAAAGGGATATTTGTAAAACGTATAAAGCATTTAAAACGAAGAAAAAAGCGGGGAAAGCGGATAAAAACGAATGAAAATGGACAAAAGCGTAAAAAGCAAGCGATAACTATTATTAACGGAGGACTGGCGGGAAAACTATATTTTAAAAATAAGGACTAACGGTGCAAAATTATTAACGAAGGACTAATAATAAGAAAATACTTAACGGACTTAACTAACGCCTTCCAAAATAGGGACCAAAAGCGCATACTTTCAAAATTAGATCTTTTGGTGTAATAAAACGACTTGTAGAAAAGCGCGAGGTTCTCAAATGGTTCATAAAATGGTTTACAAAAGGTTTATGAGGGGTTGCAGGGGTTCACGAATGGTTTACAAGAGATTCATGAGGAGCTGGCGGGTTCACAAATGGTTTACAGGAGGTTTACGAGGGGTTGCGTGGGTTTAAAAATGGTTTATGAAAGGTTCACGAGGGGTTGTAGGGATTTATGCAAGATC